>QLOD02140162.1:0-18661 GCA_003260245.2 Sideroxylon spinosum | reverse complement strand
GTCCTATTGGGCATACTCAATAAAATGTATATGCTGAAAAGCAGAAAAAAATATATTAGGGCTGAAAATCCCATAGATCATGCCAATCTCTAGGTGAAATCTGCGTGCAATAAGTTGTCCAAACGGTCCCACATCGTCGCTCTAAGAGAATGGGCCGTAGATGTCTCCGAGACTGAGAGCAGGCAGGTTACTGAAAAATTCTTCACCGGCAATGTCTTCTTCGCCGCGTAATTCATTAGGAATCTCAAGTGAAAGTTGTTCCTGCTCTCTAGGAATGGACTCCTGTATATCCGAACCCATATTATGTTCATGGGATTGTTCAATGTATCTAAGAAGACACCTGACCGCATCCGTTCTTTCTGGTCTATGTGATTTTTCACTACTATTGTGTTGGAGGAGGGTGCTTCCACATATGAAGTTAAATATGCTCCAATGTGGCCTCTTCTTCGCATTGCGATGCTGGAACTTGACTGACAAATTGGGGTTCCTAGAGCGAGAAGAAGATGCGTTTTTGAGTGTCCAGTTTTTGAGTCCTTCATTTTCTAATTTATCTAAAAATTTAATTTTGTGTAAGAGTATTGGCGGCAGCGTTACACAGAATAATAGATGGGATTCCTCCTTTTATAGTACGGGGCTTGGCATATTTACAATTATTGATCCATGCTGGGCCCCAGTGAATTCCTTCCAGTGCTTAAGGAAATTAGGGCTTACATCATCTATTACATTTTACCATGCATTGTCATCATGATTCCGAAAATCGATATGGCCCACATAATAGTTTTGGCGCCCTAAGGATCTTGCCCAGTAAGTTTTGCCAGCCCTAGATGGGCCTTCTAAAATTAATGAGATGGGCCTAAGTTGTCTATGGGCCTCATCCCTTATATTATCTGTGGCCCATTCTAACAAAACGGCTGGCATGTGATTTGCAGCTGGTACCCTTGTTATGTACGACGCAAGGGGTTTATAAAAAATTCTATTTAAGTCGGAAACTAATTTATAATGATTTAAAATGTACCCCTGGCTATCTTCCAGCCTTATTACGGTAAGCGCAGTGTTAGTGCTCCCGGACTGAAGAGCACTGGTACATGCCTTATCAAGATTGTCGACTCCTCTTGCGGACTTGTCGACGAACTCTCCATGGTCGACCACATCCCTGTACTTGGAGATATAGTTCTTGATGTTTGTAGCACTCCTTGCTTCCAGGACATTTTGGTGATAATGTCTAGAGGTATTAGGATGTACTAGATCAAAAAACCTGAAATTTGAGGTATCAAACTTGTACGGGAATTGGAGAATATAGCGGAGGTGTCGTTCTCCATCTTCGTGGAGCTTATGTGCAACTTTCACAACAAACGGGAGTTTTGACGTAAATAATTGTAGCAGTAATTGGAGGACTTGTTCTTTAGGAATATGACATTTGGGGTAGGTTAAGAAAATATTTTTTGAGCAAACTCGAAAATTACCAGGTTGGCGGGTTATATTTGCAATAGTTTTAGTCCCGCTCGTTGATGTCACTAGGTTCCACTGGATACTCTTTATCCTCCGCTGGCGGAATGGCGGAACCAATATAGGCCTCTAGAAGCATCTCTTAGTATTACAGAGACACTTCCCCGACTTATCTACTGACAAATGTTGGAATCTTATCCATCTGTTACGAGCGCCTGCAACTTCGTGTAGTAACAGTACCCTTGCGCATAGATGCACAGTCCCGTGTGGTTACAATAAGCTGCCGCATAGGTGCAAAGTATTCTCGTGTGGTAACAGTATTCTGACTTGTAGATGAATAGTTTCATGTTTGAAAATTAAAATTCTGATAAAAGCCAAAGTTTGGTACTTTTGCTTTATGTTTTGTTCAAATATGCCAAGCGCGGTGGAGTCGAATTGTAAGCGATGGATTTTGACGACAAAGTAACATTGTGCATACTATGACAGAAATACTGTTGCAGAAATTTTGAAATTGTTTGGCGCAGTTGCTATGTTGACCTCGCCGTGAGTCATAATCGATCATGCTGATTACACTTGAAAAGTGTAATTATAAATTCCATAAATTAGCATTAGAACATGCATTGTTTAATAAATTTACAAGTTTTGTTAATCTTTATCACTTATTTGTTTTATTCTCTTCAATGCAGGAAGAAAAAGGAAATAATCGTGATAAGTAGTGATGACGATGAGAAAAGCAACAAAAATGAGCCCTCGGTGTCCATGCAAAGAGGCCCTATTCAGACTAGAGAAAGAACAAGGAGAGAAAAACGAAGCAGGAAGTCGGAGTAGGGACTATACGGACCATCTCCTAGCCGGTCTGGACCATTGCAATGAAGTCCGGAAGTTGTCAAGACACTGTGGTCCGGGCCGTAGCATGGGTGGTCCAGACCATTGCACTGCAGAATGAAGAAAATAGCACATTGTGGTCCAAACCGTAGGCAAGGGTGGTCTGGACCATTGGGCAACTTAAGATTTCGTTTTATATGTTTTTAGGGTTTTGTAAAAGGCACTATAAATAGGACCCTTAGGGGATTATTTGGAGAGTCCGTTCCAGCCATCGTAGAGTCTTTTCGCAGAGTATTCTTCAAGTATTTTTCAGTTTTTTTCATTGTTGAGACGAATGTTCTTTTGTGTTCTTGGATTTCTCATTGGAGAATTTGTTACTTTTTGTATTCTTTTGAAGTACGGTATTTGATTCTTTCTTTTAAATAAATGAATGCACTTTCATATTTTGTTTTTATTTTCATCACTTATATTGATTTCGATGCCATGTTAGGCTAAAACATTAGTTCTTGATTCAATGAAACAAGGAAGGATCGATGATTATTAACTTTGTGATGTGTGCAGACCTACGTGTATTTTGTGAAAACGTATAGGTAGAGATCTACACTTTTTAGATTTAATTTCATTTATTTCAAAACCTTTCGAAAATAGAAACCCTTGATCACTGATAAGGATTTTTGAATCTTAAAACTCCTATTATATTTTTGAGATGAAAATTTTAAATCTAATATCCTAATTTTATTAAAAGAATATCTTCGGGTTTTATAATCCTAAACGTGAGTATAAAAATGAGATAGGGAGAATTTTATATGCTTTCATGAAAATTTCTTTCCAATCTACTTTTCCTTTACGTGAAACGTAGATCGTGTATTAAAAAGCACATCGCATTGTGAAATAATCAATCCACCCGGAATTGAAAGTTAAATCAAGACTTTTATCTATTACTTGAATTACATCTTTTAATTCCAATTATTCCTTGCCTTAAATTCTGAATTTTTAATTATTTGTTTAGATTAAGTTTGATTGCATAGTGGCAATTTATTTATAATTTGAAATCAATCTAAAACCTTTAACCACTTAAAACTGTCACTTTTGAACTAGGTAGTGAATTCCTTTAATCTTGTAAACTTAGAAATTAACACAGTAGGTTCCTTGTGCATTTTATCTCGTTCTTATCGAGTTAAAACTACACTGCACACCCTTGCACTTGAGGGTAATTTTAGACATAATTTCTAGATGCAGTCAAGTTTTTGGCACTGTTGCCGAGAAACCTTAGATTAGTTTTTAAGTTGGTTTAGGTTAATGTTTGTTTACTGCCTTTATTTTTTTGAAAAAAAAATATTTATCTATTTTGAGTTTTTATTTATGTTTCTTTTGCAAAGTGATCTCAAGAAATGAATTTCTCAATTGCAAAAAGAGATTGAATCTTTGGAAAGCAGAATTCAAGAAGAAGAAGAACAACTTGAACTTTTTGAAAATTTTGAGCAAAAAAGGGTATTCTATATACATCTTATTGGTTTAGAATTTAATTTAAAGATTTGCAAAAGAGAATTAAAATATTTTCAAAAAGAGCTTTTGAAAATAACTTTTTGAATTTCTTTTTATTTTCCTCGAATTCCATTTTTGTTTGTTTGTCTAGTTTATGAAAGCTTAGAATCGTGGGGAAGACAGTAGATTAATACTTCCTAAAAATATCGATATTTCATTTTTGTTTTCTTCTCATGGACATGAATTTTGGTGACTTCACTTATGGTCCCTTTGATGCCCACGCATGTATAGAGTCTTTAAGTGACCAATTTGGATACGACTATACATTAGAGACTTATCACCGATTACCGAATTCATCGGGCATTAGGAGGAAGACCCATGTCTTCACCTTAATAGGTTTGAGGCATTGTGTGGTTCATATGATGCTAGAATAAGTGAGAGACTTAGGTTTATGTTTTTCCCTTTGTCTTTACAAAGTGTGGCTGGTGATTGGTGTTATACTTTTGGTGAATGGATCACTTGGTAGCAATGTTGTCAAGCTTTTATTGAGAAATTTCTCCGTATTTATCAAACCTTCACCCATAGCCTTCAAATCAAAAAATTTTATCAAAAGATGGGTGAAGTATTTTATAAATGTTGGGAGAGATTTAACATACTTTTGGACACTTTCCCAAGTCACATATTAGAGTTAGGGGACATCCTAGCCATATTATATAATGTTCTATCTTGCAAGTTGCACCAGGCATTTGATACAGTCTTGGATAGGGAATTTCTTGATCTCACCTCGAGTGAGGCATGGTCATTCCTTGAATTTTTTTTTGAACACACCAAGCCACGGGAAAGACTTGAACCTCGTTTTGAACCTCGCACACTTGAAAACCACACTGACCCTTTCCTGTATACTACTACTTCACTTGTTATTCATGATCCATCCTTTGGAAGTAGAAAGTGTCTAGAGCCTAATTATTCGGATTTTACATCTCCCAACCTTGTTCCGCTTACCGAAGGCCAATATGAGAAGCCCTGAGACTACTGGCCTAGTGAACCTTACGATACACAATTTGATACCATAGGCACCGAGCAGTGTAATTACCCTGATCATGTTGAGGATAGTTGGGATGAGCATCTTTCTCATTTCCTTGTGGACTTTCCTATTTAAGAGAGTTCTTTACCACCTACTGAGAGTCAGCGCAACATGCAATCCTCACCTACTACTAAGCTTGATGCTCAACCCACCCCAACTACCTGGAGCCCGATTATGAGTCCTTTGACTCCAACTGAGCATTTGAATGTCACATGGCCTGAGGGGCACATCATTGATTCAGCTGACCTTAGCTCACTTCACTACACGCCTGAGGTTGAGAGTGGTGCACACCTCTCACCTCTTGAGTCAACCCCACCTGAGAAGTTCATTTTGGGGATTGTAAGCGATCATGCGACCGATCCTCACTGGGGGGAAGTAGTAGATATTAGGGGAGAGTACGTTCTAGGCATCAAGAGACTGACTGAACCTAACATGTCCATGTCCATACATAAATTATAGTCACATCTAGGGTTTCATGAACCTCATTTAGCTCTTCATCCCTCGGTGTATTTTATGCCCAATGAGAGTTTGCCCTTGGTGTTTTGTGGGCCCAAAGAGAATATTTTATTTTTTAACCCAGTTGTGGATGCATGGGCTAGAGAGGGTGTTGGATAACCCTTTTCTTTCTTTCATTCATACATAGTAGATTAGATTTTTCTTTTTATTTTTTTATTTTTTTTAGCTTGATTTTCTTTTCTTATTTTCTTTTATTTCATTTTTATTTCTTCTTTTGCACTGACTCTTTCTTTTGTTTTATTTTCTTTCTAACCTTTTCTCTTATACAGTTGCTTTTATTTTCTTCAAATAAGGAAACTCTTGAGGTAATATCATTCATCTCCTTTTTATTTAGTCTTACACTTCTAAGTTTGGTACTTTATATATATATATAAGTTATTATTGGGAGTGTTGTAAACTCTAGGTTGGGGGTGTATTGGGTGATGCCTTAAGAGGCTTAAATAATGGTTGCATGCTTAACTTCTAAGTTCTATACTAATTAGTTTCTATGCTTATCATCATCATGCTCACTTTGCACACTACGGACCCACTTATTTTTCATGGTTCTAACATTGAGGACAATGTTTAGTTTATGTTGGGGGTAGCATTCGCATGATAGAGTTTGCATGATGACCCTAATTTATGCTAAAATTGTCAAAATTTTAAAATTTTTTGAACATCTTTGAGCTAGAGTGCATAAGTGAGCAATTTTGCTCTTGCATGTTGGTCCTTTTTGGTTTGGTTGATTATGTAATTGAGTGAGAAAGTGATGAGTGAATCTTGTTCAAGCTTTAATAGGAAACTTAGTCCAAGTTGAGTGTATCATGACCTTGTGCCCTTTTTTTTTAACTATCATAGAGAAGAGCTTATGTGCATATGAGTAGATTTTGTTTGAGATTGGTTAATTGAGCATTCTTGGACTAAGTGGAGACTTATACCCCTTAATGGTGAGCTTTTGAGACCATTATTCTTTTCTTGAGGGGTTGCACATAATCACAGCTCTTTTATTCTCACTTTGATTTTCAATGCACCAATTACACCATTTATAACTACATGAGTTTCACTTGGCACGATATGAGTTGTTGTGAGCTTAGAATGTGATGCTAGGCCCTTTATTTTGAGCCTTATTGTCCTTTTTTCATTATCAATTACCTTAGGAACCAACTTGAAATCTTTTAATAAAGTGTGTGATATGTTTCTTTTCTTATTTTCCACCTTATATATTATCCATTAACCTTATTCACACACTTTAAGCCTTACTCTCACATGTCTTGGGTAGTAAGAGTGCCTCAATGTCAATGATATGAATTTGGGTTGGGAATGGAATCTTTGGAGAGCATATTGAGAGCAAATGTTGGGTGGAAAATTTAGTAGATGTATGTTTCAATTTATCAAAAAAAAAAAAAGAAAAGAAAAAAAGAAAAGAAAAGAAAGAAAAAAGAAAAAAAAAGAGGAAGAAAAAAAAAAGAGAAAAAAAATATTTTCCATTTCTTTTTGCATGTGGAATTGTGGGACTTGTGCATTATATCTTCATATTTGAAAAGGTCCGATAAGTAGTTTATAAGTTTATGAATAAGCTTCTTATTGAGATTCGTATTGGGGTTTAGGTATTAGTTAAATTGGGACTTGTGTGCACTTGAACATTCTTATCCTAAGACTTGTGCTTTGATTTCCATATCCCCCACTGTTGACCATAACCTATGGCCAAGTTACAAGTAACTTTTTTATTGTACTTACAGTGGTCTTGTGTAGGTTGTGTGGTGGACCCATGCATTAGAACATTGTTATGAGCTGTCCACTTTGAATTTCAATTTAGTTCATTTACATCTTTAGGGGGTTGTGTGCAATTAGATTAGCATCATATGCTAATAGATATGTGTGAACTCTTGATGAGTGAACTTCTTTCTATGACTGGTATCTTGTGAGTATTTGAAGTCAAAACATAACTCCATTTATGCTCTTGCAACCTTGTTGAATGAATGAAACAATTTTGCACACATGCTCTTCCTATCTTGATAGTCCATGCATTTATGCTTAGCACATGGGAATTACACATGATATTTGGGTATTGTGACGTGTTGGGCTTGAAGTTGAGTCATTTTTTTATCTTAATCACTTTTTGACATCTTGAGGCTATGCCATAGAATTTTTTGGGTAGATTCACGGCAAACCCTCACGAGACTTTAGTTATCCACTAGGGGTAACCTAGGGGTTTAAAAGGCTTGCAACACGTAGCCAGGTTTCCAACGAAAAAAAAAATAGGTAGTAGTTTGCAGTAATGTTGATAAAGTCATTGCTAGGGACTAGCGTGATTACACTTAAAAAGAGTAATTATAAACTCCATAACTTAGCATTAGAACATGCATTGTTTAATAAATTTGTAAGTTTTGTTAATCTTTATCACTTATTTGTTCTATTCTCTTCAATACAGGAAAGAAAAGGAAATAATCATGATAATCAGTGATGAAGATAAGGAAAACAATAACAACGAGCCCTCGATGTCCATGCAAAGATCCCCTATTCAAACTAAAGAAAACAAGGAGAGAAAAACAAAGCAGAAAATCAGAGTAGGGACGGTCCGGACGATTGCAATGAAGTCCAAAAATTGTCAAGACATTGTGGTCCAGACCACTGCATTGCAGAATGAAGAAATTAGCACATTGAGGTCGGGACCGTAGTCATGAGTGGTCCAGACCACTGGGCAACTTAGGGCTCCGTTCTGTAAGTTTTTAGGGTTTTGTGTTCTATAAATAGGATCCTTAGGGGATTTTTTAGGGAGTCTGTTCCAACTGTCGTAGAGTTTTTTTACAGAGTGTTCTTTAAGTCTTTTTTAGATTTTTTCATTATTGAGACGAATGTTCTTTCACGTTCTTGTATTTTTTGTTGGAGGATTTGTTACTTTTCACATTCTTTCGAAGTATGGTATTTGATTCTTTCTTTTAAATCAATGAATGCACTTTCATATTTTGATTTTATTTTCGTTGCTTGTATTGATTTCAGTTCCATGTTAGGCTAAAACCCTAGTTCTTGATTCAACGAATCAAGGAAGGGTAGATGATTATTAACTTTGTGATGAGCGTAGACCTACGTGTATTGTGTGAAAACGTATATGTAGAGATCTACACTTTTTAGATTTAATTTTATTTATTTCAAAATCTTTTAAAAAAATCATATTCGCTGAAATTACTGATAAGGATTTTTGAATCTTAAAACTCTTATTATATTTTTGAGGTGAAGATTTTAAATCTAAAACCCTAATTTATTAAAAGAAAATTTTTTCGGTTTTATAATCCTAAACGTAAGTATAAAACTGAGATAGGAAGAATTTTGTATACTTTCACGAAAACATCTTTCTGATTTACTTTTCCTTTATGTGAAACTTAGATCGTGCATTAAAAAGCACATCGCATGTGAAATAATCAATCCATCCAGAATTGAAAGTTGAATCAAGTCATTTATCTATAAATTGAATTACATATTTTAATTCCAATTATTCATTGCCTTAAATTCTGATTTTTTAATTTTTTGTTTAGATTAAGTTGATTGCATAGTTACATTTTATTTATAATTTGAAACCAATCCAAAACCTTCAACCACTCAAAACCGTCACTTTTGAACTAGGTAGTGAATTCATTTAATCTTGTGAAACTTAGAAATTAACATAGTAGGTTCCTTGTGGATTTGACCTCATTCTTACCGAGTTAAAACTACACTACATTCCCTTGCACTTAGGGGTAATTTTGGACACAATTTCTAAAGGCAATCACATGCAAACGCCTGTCAACTAGAAGAGGAAGCCACATAAGCATCTTATTTCACAAATGAAGACCGTGTAGACCACACAAACGATTGGTTTTGATGTGTTTTACATAACGTTGGAAGCTTTTGACCGACGGTTGATCATTCAGCTAGATATGTTACTAGATGTATTATAGCCTAACCACTGGCGAGTATTGACGGTAGCACGGATACGGAAAGTGTTACGTGCTATAACCATGATTCTACCAAGTGATATCAAAGAAGTCCATATGCCAGCCTTTATTCGGGCGTTCAAGTGCATATGGTCCAGAACGCCCACTAATGCATATATAATATTCCAAATAGTAGCAATAATCGGTGCGACACATACATGCACTGTTGGAATGAATTCCTCTTATCAGACAGCCCAGCTTTTAATCTCAAATTCCATCACTCAAGTGTCACTTTATGATTTTCCCAAAATAGCCATATCTACAGTAAGATGTGCAGTGAAGTTTCACCAATACATTTTAGTCTTTTTACTTATTTTACTATTCATGGGATAGCGTATTCTTGTTTTAGTGACCGACATAGATACTGTGTGTTTGGTCTGGAACCAATAAATGTCCCACATGTCAGCAATTGAGGTTTTATGTCGGGTCTTCATGATCAAAAGCTGGGTCGTCTAAACAGATCTCTCCACCTTGATATTGTAGCCAATAGCAAGAGACACATGGTAGGCCTTAGCGTCTCTGTAATATTAAGAGACGCTAAGGCAAACGGTAAACTGTGGTGCACCTTCTTATCCTAGCTACCAAACAAACTGTACGTTCCGTCGTTCCGCTACTATGTCATATAGTTTTAGTCTCGCTCACTGACATCAGCGAGCAGGGAACTACATAAAATGGTGATGTTTTATGAAGATAATAAATTTATAAATTGCTAGCAAAAACCTTTAACAAATTACAGAATCTAAAATGTATAACCTCCATAATTACATTAAATTAGATATTATCTTTGCAAAATCCATATTCTTCCTGTTCAACATCCTTATATATTATGTATGACTCTTTGCAAGATGAGATAAATACAACAAACGAGGCATCCCATTTTTTTGTGTATGTTGTTGTTACAAAGAAGACATGTGCGACGATAATTGTTAGTAATCATCGCCACAGATTGTCGCTACAACACATACCACAATGTCCGATAAATGTGAAAGGGACCGTATGCATCTTCGTATACGATAATCGATTGCACAAAGATGCTGCCCTCCAAGCACGATTTCGATTCCCAGTAACGTGCCCCGTTACAATAATATATTATTGCACATCCTTTGCCCAGTCCGATACCAAATGCCCATGGTAAGTAAAGTATTCGTTAGAAGGTACAAATCTTAAGCAAGGTATCAAATATTGTAAAATAAGGGCTAACCTATCGTTCGAAATCCATGACTTCCTAGGGAGATGCAACTACGTGCACCTACTTTAGAAGTCAACTTAGGCGTTTTTGAAATAGAGCACGTAAGTATATGGCACGCCAACCGTCATAAACATTGGAAGATAAAGCAAGATACTAAAGGGTATACTGGATGATCGTTATTCCAACCAAGATGCCTTCTACTCAAGTAAGCTTTCTATATCCAAATGGGCTTATACTAGTGGCCCAATTGACCAACCACCCCAACCTAGTTCTAATATTAGGCCATTAGCAAATCAAGTGGGCTCAGATAATGCGGCCCAATTAGATACAGACTAGGCCAATAAAATAATATCCGTAATAATGAAGGCTACAACAGATTTGCCATCCGATGTAGGCCCAAAAACTAAACACGACCAACAAAGGCCCAACCCATCTAACCAATTGTAAAAACACATGGATATTTTTATTAATAAAATCTCGTTCTGATATTTATGCTACAGTTAATTACTCATGTGCTTTTGTTCGCCCCTGTGAGATACATTAATACAACATTACAGCACAAATTACTATAACTCCTCGACGGTTGATTATTCATATTTCTAAACCTAACAAACAACGGTTGCCTACAATTAAACCTAATGAACTCTGACATTCGTATCCGACTATGGCTGGTCTTGGATAGATTAACAGGTTGCATACCAACGTATCACTGAGAACCGGCATGCAGCAGAATCCTTGATGAACACGAAGCACCTCGATTCCATACGTCCATCCGCATCTCCATATCTTCGACCTTGCTAAAAAGGAGATTTTGCTCAGCCTCTATTTGCTCCTTTTTTGCTTGACGCCTTCAAGTTGGAATCTTGAGCCAACACAATCTGAGCAATGAAAATTACCCACCAAAACAGAGAAAGCAAATTAAAATATTAGTCAGATTGTAGAGACACATACGTTATAAGTCATCAAACAAAAAAACTCATTTATTTAATACAAATTTGAATGAATCTAACCCACCAACCACAGCCTCAAATTAGATTATTTTTCCATTTTTTTTTGTTTTGAAACATTAAACAAACCCAATATATATCAATGCTTTCTTTTTCCCTTGATGGAGTAAAAAAAAATTCGGATTATTATTGATACTTAGAGCTGATAAAAATAGTTCAAATGTTTTGAGGCTCAACCATTGTATAAAAAGATTAATGGTTTTCTTCTTTTATTGTTTGCCAATTATATCTGTGCCCATGTTTCTTTTATGTTAAATGATTTTTGAATAATACTTCTTGTCATATTTTAGAAGAAATATTTTTAGAAGATTTGAGTAAAAAATTTATTTCTAAAAAAGATACTTCACATTAAAATAAGCAGAATATCAAGAAAACCACAAAAGCTGCTCCCCTCCCTCTAAAGCTGTAGTTATATCCTAGTTTACTGAAAGTTACATCCTTTTAGTGATATTTTATCAGAAATAAAAAAAGTAAAAAAGAAGATATAAATTTTAGTAACAGAAGAATTTAGGAACCTGAAACAAGTGATTTGCCACATAAATTCCAAGATTAAGAAGTATGATCCAGAATATCTCATTTACGCGTCTCGCTTGCTTCCTCTTCTCCTCTAGCTTCCCAAGTTCCAGTTGTGACGTCATATCTAAAACAAATAAATAGCTCAAGCTTTCCAATTTTTTATATATGAAGAAAATAATAAAATTACATGCATTTGATGAGTTGCTGGGTGGAGTGAATTGAGAGAGAGAGAGTCGGAGGGTCGAATACTAGTAAAAGAAGGCTTTTGGTCCATTGATGCATTATATTACGAGTATGACTAAACAGACATCTATCGTCATAACCTAATCCCTATATCAACTCATCCAAGGCAGTTCCATATTCAAAGAACCTTAGCCACCCTGCCCACCAACTGTTTGTCAAATTTCCAAGGACAATTAGATCACTCAACACTCAACGGCTAATAATTAAACTACCATTCATATCAAATCTTTACTAATCATTACACGTATTCAAACAAATGCTAATACCCCTACACAGTTCAAGCAATATAGGTGCAATCACAACCAATACACCAATCAACCCTCCACAAATCCTAGAAATCGCGATTGCCACGAATCAAAAAAACAGAATAGAGTGAGAATATTAACATAGCAATAACTATAAGAACGAATATATATATCTAGACAAAACCAATTGAAGGCTACTTGCTGAATGAATAACTACAGTAGCAGAGGCAATCAAGAAGAATGAATAGAAACCCTAGATGCTTGAGGCTGCAATCAAGAAAGCTACGAATTGTGCCATTCAGCCAAGACTAACAATGTCATGAACGGCTCAGGATGTCAATTTATACAAGGAATCGAGCAGAAAAAGTAAAAAACCGACGAGAAAGAATTAACCTTGTTATCAGGACTGGAGAGAGAAAACGAGCAATTTCACGGCTTGGACCATTTTTCAAAAAAATATATATATCTAATAAAATATAATAACAAATAATTTAATAGAAGTTTCAACCTCAAGAATAACACCAATAATTTGGAAAATTTAAATTTATCTTTTCTTCTGGATACCATAAAAGTAATACTACTAGTGTCAAAATTTACCCCCATAAATTCAGCTAAATTTCACCAAATCTTTTGCCTCAACTACACCTCTGCTCCTACCGACGAGTGCGTTCTTTGGTTTGGGTATGTCATGAAGCTCCATCACTTGAATCGTTCTCTGCCTTTTAGTTTCATTCGAAAAAAGAAAAAACAAAATTACAAATAAGTTGATTTAGCACGTATTGAAAAAAAAAATTATTAAAGAAGAAGAGGAAGAAGAAGTCATCAGTAGAATATTTGGGTGTTACAGTACATACCGTTCTGAGCTTTCTGGTAATTCTCATGGAGCCGTTTAGTTGCCGAAGCTAATTTTCTGTATCTGTGGATTCTCGCTGTTTCTACAGAACCACATGAATTGTGAACAAACATTAATTTGTAAATGAAAACGACATTCCCTCAAAACAAACAACCAGTCAAAAAAATTTAAAGGATTGACGTCTCTACATTTAATTGGACCCTTGCTCCATTTGAAGCTTCTCTTGGAGAAACACTTTTCTCTTGGAGAAATCATTTGACATAGGCCAGGAAACATTCCCAAGGTGATGAGCATTTTCGGTGCTCTTCCTGTGGTGTATGTTCCCATCTGGCGATTCTCCGTCGCCCACTGCCGTTAATGGCACAGCGCCAAAACCTCACCCAATCGTCTACCAGATCCTTCCAATTCTTCTAAATCGTAGAACTTCAACATAATATAAATATTCGATGTTGAAGGTCCCAAATCAGTCCCAAATCACTTTAACTCAGTAGACAATTAGCTAAGAACCATTCATAAGTGAAAAATAAGATTAACACAAGCACCCACCACAAATACACAAGAATTTATAAACACGGGTAAAAACTCCTTTGAAATCAAAAGAGAAAATAACCCTGAATCTTTGAATGGATCAGACTAGAAATCTTCACTAGGTAAAAAGAGTTTAAAAGGCGTCCAAAGGATAGTATTACAAGTTTATCCAATCAAACCCCATTGATCTACTTTTCTACAATACTACATAACCTTGCTTGCTAGACACAACCACAACTCACCTCAACCTATGAAGAAATCTTTCTTCAATCCTCGAAAATGCAACTCCCCAATCTGATTCCGAACCATAGATATGACCTAAATGATGAAAGATTGTTGCCAAAGCTTCACACAGATCTCATTACCTACATCTCTCTTTGCCCATAGTCATCCTTCAGGTTTCTTGCTCAAAACGGTAAGGATAAGATGATTAGGTCAAAAAGCTATTTGTTGGAAAAAGATTTTTGCTTTTTATATTAAAGAAAATGGGTAAAATAGTCATTTGGGTTTCTTTGAAAAATCCCGTGTGACAGCAAGAGCAGCTCTTGGGTAAGAGCTTCTCTTCTCATGCTAGCGAGACACACTGTTCATATTCTGGATAGAAGATCCAAATGTGTTTCAGGTGACATAGGAAGCTGGCGGGCGCGAGCTGCCATTCTCATGCTTGCGAACCAAAAGCCACTGTTCACACATTGTCAAACACAAAAATCCTTTTAAATTAAAACAGAGAGAATGATCAGGAGCAAAGGATCAAGCAGAGCACAGCCATATCCAATTCCTCAACTGTCATTCTCCCAACCTTATCTTTGGTACACTAACACACTTTGGCTTGTATTAGTGGACATTTAACACTCATTTGTTACATTTTCTAAAAACTAACTTAGTGCAAATTACAACCAAATGTTTGCTTGGATATTGTCAATTCAAAAACAAATAAATATGACACTTACAATCTCCCCCATTGGCAATTCTGAGACAAAACAAACATCCCAATCCCAAATTACGAAAAAGGAAAATGTCATAAGTGTAACACAACTAAACTATCATCTGAGTCATCAAAACTCTTGAGCAAATTCCTGCAAATTCTGAAACACTGAGAAACATCAAGGCAACAAATTATATATTGAATTTTGAAATATCATCCCCCTGAATTGTACAAACATTCAGTATTCAAAAATTTAGAATTCAAAATTTTCTCCCCCTCAAAACATGCAAGTTCTCTACCATTTTTGTAAAGAATTGACAAAGCAATAAGAAACAGTAGGTAGACCATGACAGTATGCAAAAGAGAGTCATTCATTTCCCAAAAGAGAATCATTTGGTCACAGTATGCAAAAGTACAAAGCAAGTTGCATTTGACAAAAAAATTCCAGTAGAGAGTCAAGATAGAAGTAAGACCAACGAGGGTAAAAAACAATTAAGACCAAAAAACTGGGTGCCCAGGCCTGATGCACGGTCAGATTAAGACACAATTAAAGATGGGCTTGGCGAGCATGAGAACAGAAGTTCGTGGCCATGGCAAGCAAGAGAGACACTTTAACAAAAGGAAACACGCACAATAGTGGATCTGCTGCAATAGAGCATGGAAAAGTTCACACCTAGAACAAATTCAAGAATAGCATTGGAACAATGAAAAAATTATTCCTGAACCAAACAATTAAATCTATGAAAAGTCTTGAGTTTCAAAACATGTAAGACATGTCAATTAAGTCCCAAAATACCAGAATTTTTCAAAACATGTAAGAGTTTAA
The DNA here is from genome assembly GCA_003260245.2 of Sideroxylon spinosum. Classification (NCBI taxonomy): domain Eukaryota; kingdom Viridiplantae; phylum Streptophyta; class Magnoliopsida; order Ericales; family Sapotaceae; genus Sideroxylon; species Sideroxylon spinosum. The sequence goes on along the minus strand of QLOD02140162.1, from coordinate 3,023 downwards.
TATGTATAAACATAATGCATCATTCACATATTGTCCATATCCTGGAGAAAATATTTGAGAAACACATAGAAAATTGAGTAGCATATCAAGTGAGATATTAATTTCATATAAGTGTTTCAAACTCTACTCAAACAATATCTCGAGACATAGTACTAGTTATAGTTCCACATTCAAATTTTCTAGACAATGTCTACATAGAAGTCAAACCAATCAATTGCCCAACACACAAAGATGATTTTCCCATGTTGAAATTGAAGAGATTGACAATGTAATTTGACCTAAGGAAGAATGTAATAAGTTCAATGTAATAATGGTTTCCATACATCTTTTTTTAATCTCTTCGTCTCCTATACGGCTTTTGATGTAGTAAAGAGAACAACATGGTAACCCTTTTTATCACCAAGATAAAGATGGGTACACCATAACTGCAAGACTTCCACCGTTTATAAATTGGGATATAACTATGTGGGCAAATCAATTTTTGGTCAATCCGAGATAGTCATTATATTAGGAATTTGAGAAAGGTACTATCTTAATTGACTATGTGTTCGATATTAAACGAAATGAAGAATGAAACAAATATGTGTCAATAATAAAACATCTTCAACACATTCTCAACTGGCTATGAATTTTAGAGAATTCCACAAGAATCAGACAATAGCCAAGGAGTCAAGATATAAACAAATATCAAATCTAAACATATTCCTACTCATTCAAGAATTTCAAGGCTTAAAAGACACAAAATGATCTTATTCACACAAGCCACTTCATAGACATAATTGTAAGATCATTTATTCATATTTTTCATTATAACAAGGCTATTCAAGAAGTATGACTTCCAGAGATGAACGAAAATATTCAACTCTAGAAGCATCTAGGGGTTTTGTAAAGATGTCAGCAAGTTGTCTATTTGTGGGAATGTGTTCCAAGATTAAAACATATCTCTCAACAAAGTCTCTAATGAAGTGATGCCTTATGTCAATGTGTTTTGTGCATGAGTGCTGAACATGGTTTTTGGAGATATTAATCGCACTCAAATTATCACAAAACAATGAAATTGTACCTTGATCAATCCCATAATCAGAGAGTATTTGTTTCATCCACAATACTTGAGCACAACAACTCCCAGCCGCAATGTATTCTGCTTCAGCGGTTGAGAAGGAAATGAAATTCTGTTTTTTACTGTGCCAAGCCACCAAGTTCCTCTCAATGTAAAAACATCCCCCTGAGGTGCTCTTACGATCATCACAACATCCAGCCCAATCTGCATCTAAAAAACATGTAATTTCTACAGAAGAGCCATTAGAGAACCATATGCCAAGGTTTATAGTCCCATTCACATAACCAATAATTCTTTTGACAGCTGTCAAATGAGACTCCTTGGGGCAAGACTGATACTTAGCGCAGATTCCTACACTCAAAGCTATTTCAGGACGACTAGCAGTTAGGTACAAAAGGTTACCTATCATGCTACGGTATGCAGTCTGATCTACATCTTTTCCTGAGACGTCTTTATTCAATTTTGTACTTGTACCCATGGGTGTCCTAGCATGCTTAGTGTGAGATAACCCAAACTTTTGAACTAGATCCTTTGCATACTTAGATTGTGAAATCAAGATGCCAGCTTTTAACTATTTCACTTGCAACCCCAAAAAGAAGTTCAATTCCCCCATCATGCTCATTTCAAATTGACTTTTCATGAGCTCAGCAAATTTTAAGGCAAGCTTTTCAGAAGTAAACCCAAAGACTATGTCATCCACATAAATTTGAGCTATGGTGATATGTTTTGTCTTTACAGATGAACAAGGTCTTGTCTACACTGCCCCGAGTGAAATTATACTCTACCAAAAAAAATTGGTAAGTCTTTCATACCAAGCTCTAGGGGCTTATTTGAGCCCATACAGAGCCTTTATTAGATGGAAAACGTGGTCAGGGAACTTGGGATCAACAAATCCCTTAGGTTGCTCAACAAATACTTACTCCTGAATGATTCCATTCAAGAAGGCACTTTTAACATCCATTTGAAACAATTTAAAACCCAAGTAGCAAGAAACAGCAAGTAAGATGCGAATGGACTCTAATCTAGCTACAGGGGCAAATGTCTCTTCAAAATCAATTCCTTCGATTTGAGAGTATCCTTGTGCAATTGATCTGACTTGTTTCTAATAATAGTCCTAAACTCATCAGACTTATTTTTGAAAATCCATTTTGTTCCTATCACATTGGTGTCGACAGGCCTTGGAACTAGTTCCCAGACATCATTTTTAGAAAATTATTCCAACTCATCATGCATTGCATTAACCGAATGTCAATCAAGAAGAGCCTCTTTGACATTTTTTGGCTCGATGCAAGAAGTGTAACACAAGTAATTTACTTCATTTTGAATTTGCCTCCTAGTTTTCATAGGAGCAGTCAGCTCACCAACCACTTGAGTTATGGGATGATTTAGTTTACCCGAGAGGAAGGGTTCAACGTAGCATGCTGATCTTGACCTTCAATTTCCAACATTTTATTGTGATGGGTGTCATCCAGATGTTCATCATTTATTTCTATAGACTGTCCATCAAGGACTCTTCTAGTGGATGTGTAGAGAATTCCAATTCCTTCTCGGATGGATTTGTCCTGCAAGAAAAGTTTAGAAGATCATCATCAACAATCACATTAATGGATTCCATAACAATAAAGTGCTTCAAATTATACACTCTACATGCTCTACTATTAATGGAATAACCTAGGAAAATTCCTTCATCACAACGAGCATCAAATTTACCAAGGGATTCTCTATCCCTATAAATATGACACTTGTTTCTGAAGACATGAAAATAAGAAACATTTGGTTTCTTACCATTCCAGATTTCATAGGCAGTGGCTCTTGTTCCCCTTCTCACAAACACTCTATTTGAAATATAACAGGCTGTGTTCAAGGCCTCGGCCCAAAATTTCAATGGTAATTTCTTACCATGTAACATGACTCTTGTCATTTCTTGAAGGACCCTGTTTTTCCTTTCTACAACCCCATTTTG
>QLOD02140142.1:0-12228 GCA_003260245.2 Sideroxylon spinosum | reverse complement strand
GATGCTGTCTACATCACCCAATGATATAACAATTTTCTAGGGCATCTTTCTGATTACAAGCTTTCTAGAAACATATTTTCATAAGAAAACGGAGTTCCGTAGCAATGGTTATGGCTAAGTTTTTTACGGCCGCGCAGGCATAACAGTTACCCAAGGTGTCCAAGTAGTCCTCCGCTATGCCATTTACATCACCCGTAATAATTTTTTAGGGCCTTTGTCTTATCATAACCTTTCTAGAAACATTTTATAATAACAAAAATGGTGTTACGTAGCAAACATTATGGCCGATTTAGGAACTTAATGACCGCATGGGCATAACGATGACCCCAGGTCTCCAAGTAGTCTTCTGCTATGCTGTTTTCATCACAGAATGATGTAATAATTTTTCCAGGGCCTTTATCTAATTACAAGCTTACTAGAAACATATTATAATCAGAAAACAGAGTTACGTAGCAAAAGTTATGTCTGATTTAGAATTTAATGACCAGGTGAGCAAAACGATGTCCCTGGGTCTCTAAGTAGACTTACGCTATGTTGTCTGTATCATACAATGATGTAACAATTTTCCTAGGCCTCCCTCCCACAACAAGCGTTCCATAAACATATTATCATAAGAAAATGGAGCTACGTAGCAAAAGTTATGGTTGATTTTAGATTTTAACAGCCACGCGGGCATAACAACGACCCCAGGTCTCCAATTAGTCTTCCGCTATGCTGTTTTCATCACCTAATGATGTAAAAAATTTTCCAGGGCCTTTGTCTAATTATGAGTTTACCAGAAACGTATTATAATAAGAAAATACAGTACGTAGCAAAAGTTATGTCCGATTTAGAATTTAACTATCAAGTGGGGAAAATGATGTCCTTGGGTCTCCAAGTAGACTTACGCTATACTGGCTGTATCATACAACGATGTAAAAATTTTCCAGGGCCTTTGTCCAACAACAAGCATTCCAGAAACATATTATCAGAAGAAAACGGAGCTAAGTAGCAGAAGTTCTGGTTGATTTTAGATTTCAACGACCGCGCGGGAACAACAATCACCCCAAGTCTCCAATTAGTATTCCGCAATGTTGTTTACATCACCTAAAGATGTAATAATTTTCCAGGGCCCCTGTCTTATCGTAACGTTTCCAGAAAAAAATATAGTAACAAAATAGGAGTTACGTAGCAAAAGTTATTGCCGATTTAAGTATTTTACGACCGTGCGAGCATAACTACGACCCCTAGGTCTCCAAGTAGTCTTACGCCACGCTATCTGTATTATTCAATAATGTAATAATTTTTTAGGGCCTTCGTGTCTTCGTAAGCTTTTTGGAAACATATTATAAGAAGAAAACTGAGTTTTGTAACAAAAGTTACGCCCGATTTAAGATATAACGCCCGTGCAGGCATAAGGACCTAGGTTTCCATATAGTCTTCCGCTACACTATTTACATCACCCAATGATGTAATAATTCTCCAGAGCCTTCGTCTTATTACAAGCCTTCCAAAAACAAATTATACTAAGAAAACGGAGTTACGTAGCAAAAGTTATGGCCAATTTAAGATTTACCGACCGTACGAGCATAACGATGACGCTAGGTCTCTAGTAGAAACGTAATATATGTCTCTAGTAGAAACGCTAGGTCTCAATTTAAGATTTTCCAGTGCCATCATCTTATTACAAACTTTGCAGAAACGTAATATAATAAGAAAACGGAGTTACGTAGTAAAATATATGTCCGATTTAATATTTAACCACCACGTGGACATAATGACGCCCCTGGGTCTCGAAGAAGTCTTACGCTATGCTATCTGTATTATTCAATAATGTAATAATTTTTAAGGGCCTTCGGCTCTTTGCAAGCTTTCTGAAAAAATATTATAATAAGAAAACAGAGTTACGTAACAAAAACTATTGCTGATTTAAGATTTAACGACCACCCGGGCATAACGATGACCCTAAGTCTCCATGAAATCTTCCGCTATGCTATTTACATCACCCAATGACGTAATAATTTTCCAGAGCCTTCGTCTAATTTCAAGCCTTCCAGAAAGAAGGTATAATAAAAAAACGAAGTTACTTAGCAAATGACATGGCCAATTTAATATTTATCGACCGCACGGGCATAACGACCCTAGTTCTCCAAGTAGTCTTCCGCTATGCTATCAAAACACCCAATAATGTTATAATTTTCCAAGGCCTTCAGCTTGTTACACGCTTTCCAAAAACATATTATAATAACAAAATGGAATTACAAAGAAAAAGTTGTGTCCGATTTAAAATTTAAAGACTGCGTGGGTATAACAACTCCCCCAGGTCTCTAAGTTATCGTTCTCTATGCTGTCTATATCACCCAATGATGTAACAATTTTCCAGGGCATTTGTCTGATTATAAGATTTTCGGAAACATATTATCATAGGAAAACGGAATTCCGTAACGAAGGTTATGGCCGATTTAAGATTTTAACGGCCGTGCGGGCATAACAATTACCCCAGGTCTCCAAGTAGTCTTCCGCTATGCTACATCACCCGATGACGTAATAATTTTCCAGGGCCTTTGTCTTCTCGCAACCTTTTCAGAAACATATTATAATAACAAAAATGCAGTCGTGTAGCAAAAGTTTTGGCCAATTTAAGAATTTATCGCCTGTGGGGGCATAACGACGACCCCAAGTCTCCAAGTAGTCTTCCGCTCTGCTGTTTTCATCACCTAATGATGTAATAATTTTCCAAGGCCTTTGTCTAATTACAAGCTTACCAGAAACATATTATAATAAGAAAACGCAGTTACGTAGCAAAAGTTATGTCCGATTTAGAATTTAACGATCAAATGGGCAAAACGATGTTCTTAGGTCTCCAAGTAGACTTACGCTATACTGTTTGTATCATACAATGATGTAAAAATTTTCCAAGGCCTTCGTCCAACAACAAGCTTTCCATAAACATACTATCTAAAAAAAACGGAGCTGCGTCGCAGAAGTTATGGTCGATTTTAGATTTTAACAGCCGCGCGGGAATAAAAATCACCCCAGTCCTCCAAGTAGTATTCCGCAATGTCGTTTACATCACCCAATGATGTAATAATTTTCCAGGGCCCTTGTCTTATCGTAACATTTCCAGAAAAAATTATAATAACAAAATAGGAGTTACGTAGCAAAAGTTATTGCCGATTTAAGAATTTTACAACCGTGCGAGCATAACTACGACCCTAGGTCTCCAAGTAGTCTTACGCCATTCTATCTGTATTATTCAATAATGTAATAATTTTTGAGGGCCATCGTGTCTTCGTAAGTTTTTCGGATACATATTATAAGAAGAAAACTGAGTTACGTAACAAAAGTTATGACCGATTTAAGATTTAACGCCCGCGCAGGCATAAGAACCCTAGGTTTCCATATAGTCTTCCGCTACATTATTTACATCAGCTAATGATGTAATAATTCTCCAGAGCTTTCATCTTATTACAAGCCTTCCAAAAATAAATTGTACTAAGAAAACGGAGTTACGTAGCAAAAATTATGGCCAATTTAAGATTTATCAACCGTACGGGCATAACGACGACCCCAGGTCTCTAATAGTGTTCCGCTATGCTGTTTACATCACCCAATGATGTAATAGTTTTCCAGCGCCATCGTCTAATTACAAACTTTGCGGAAACGTAATATAATAAGAAAACGGAGTTACGTAGTAGAAGTTATATCCGATTTAAAATTTAACCACCACGCGGGCATAACGACGCCCCTAGGTCTCGAAGTAGTCTTATGCTATGCTATCTGTATTATTCAATAATGTAATAATTTTTAGGGGCCTTCGGCTCTTCGTAAGATTTCTGAAAAAATATTATAATGAGAAAACAGAGTTACATAACAAAAGCTATTGCTGATTTAAGATTTAACGACTGCGCGGGCATAACGACGACCCTAGGTCTCCATGTAGTCTTCTGCTATACTATTTACATCATCCATTGACGTAATAATTTTCTAGAGTCTTTGTCTTATTTCAAGTCTTCCAAAAAGAAGGTATAACAAGAAAATGAAGTTACTAAGCAAATGATATGCTAATTTAATATTTACCGACCGCACAAGCATAACAACGACCCTAGTTCTCCAAGTAGTCTTCCACTATGCTAACTACATCACCCAATGATGCTATAATTTTCCAGGGCCTTTCGCTTGTTACATGCTTTCCAAAAACATATTATAATAAGAAAACGGAGTTACGTAGCAAAAGTTGTTTTTGATTTAAAATTTAAAGACCGCGTGGGTATAACAATGCGCCCAGGTCTCCAAGTTATCTTTCGCTATGCTGTCTACATCACCCAATGATGTAACAATTTTTCGAGGCATTTTTCTAATTGCAAGCTTTCCAGAAACATATTATCATAAGAAAACGGAGTTCTGTAGCAAAGGTTATGGCCGATTTAAGATTTTAGCGGCCGTGCGGGCATAACAATTACCCCAGGTCTCCAAGTAATCCTCCGCTATTCTGTTTACATCAGCCAATGACGTAATAATTTTTCAGGGCCTTTGTCTTATTGCAACCTTTCCAGAAACATATTATAATAACAAAAATGGAGTCTCGTAGCAAAATTTTTGGCCGATTTAAGAATTTAACGCCTGCGCAGGCATTGTGACGACCCCACTCCAAGTAATCTTCCGCTATGCTGTTTTCATCACCCAATGATGTAATAATTTTTTCAAGGCCTTTGTCTAATTACAAGCTTACCAGAAGTATATTATAATAAGAAAACGCAGTTACATAGCAAAAGTTATGTCCGATTTAGAATTTAACGATCAAGTGTACAAAACGATGTCCCTGGGTCTCCAAGTAGACTTACGCCACGCTGTCTGTATCATACAATGATGTAACAATTTTCCAAGGCCTTCGTCCAACAACAAGCTTTCCAAAAACATATTATCATAAGAAATTGGAGCTATGTAGCAAAAGTTGTGGTCGATTTTAGATTTTAACGACCGCGCGGGCATAATAATGACCCAAGGTCTCCAAGTAGTTTTACGCAATGCTGTTTGCATCACCCAACGTTGTAATAGTATTCCAAGGCCCTTGTCTTATCATAACCTTTCAAGAAAAAATTATAATAACAAAATAGGAGCTACGTAGCAAAACGCATTGCCGATTTAAGAATTTTATCACCGCGCGAGCATAATTACGACCCTAGGTCTCCAAGTAGTCTTATGCTATGCTATCTGTATTATTCAATAACGTAATAATTTTTGAGGGCCTTCGTGTCTTCGCAAGCTTTCCGGAAACAAATTGTAAGAAGCAAACGGAGTTAAGTAACAAAAGTTATGACCGATTTAAGATTTAACGCCAGCGTGGGCATAACGACCCTAGGTCTCCAAGTAGTCTTCTGCTTTGCTATTTACATCACCCAATGATGCAATAATTCCCCAGACCTTCGTCTTATTACAATCCTTCCAGAAACAAATTGTACTAACAAAACGGAGTTACATAGCAAAAGTTACGGCCAATTTAAGATTTACCGACCGTACGGGCATAATGACGACCCCAGATCTCTAGTAATGTTCCGCTATGCTGTTTACATCACCTAATGATGTAATAATTTTCCAGGGCCTTCGTCTTATTACAAACTTTACAGAAACAAAATATAATAAGAAAACGGAATTACGTAGTAAAAGTTATGTTCGACTTAAAATTTAACCACCACGCGGGCATAATGATGCCCCTGGGTCTCAAAGTAGTCTTACGCTTTTCTATCTGTAATATTCAATAATATAATAATTTTTGAGGGCCTTTGGCACTTCGCAAGCTTTTTGAAAAAATATTATAATAAGAAAACAGAGTTACGTAACAAAAGTTATCACCAACTTGATATTTAACGACCGCGCAGGCATAACGACGACCCAGGTCTCCATGTAGTCTTCCGCTATGTTATTTACATCACCCAATGACGTAATAATTTTCTAGAGCCGTTGTCTTATTTCTAGCCTTCCAGAATGAAATTATAATAAGAAAACGGTGTTACGTAGCAAATGATATGGCCAATTTAATATTTACCGACCGCACGGGCATAACAATAACCCTAGTTCTCCAAGTAGCTCCAAGTAGTCTTCCGCTATGCTATCTACATTACCCAATGATGTTATAATTTTCCATGGCCTTCGGCTTCTTACACGCTTTCCAAACATATATTATAATAAAAAAACGGAGTTACGTAGCAAAAGTTGTGTCCGATTTAAAAGTTAATGACCGCGCGGGTATAACTACGCCCCCGGGTCTCCAAGTTATCTTTCACTATGCTGTCTGTATCACCCAGTGATGTAACAATTTTTCATGGCATTTTTCTGATTACGAGGTTTTCAGAAACCTATTATCATAAGAAAACGGAGTTCCGTAGCAAAGGTTATGGCAGATTTAAGATTTTAACGGTCGCGCGGGCATAACAATTACCCCGGGTCTCCAAGTAGTCCCGCGCTATGCTGTTTACCTCACCCAATGACATAATAATTTTCCAGGGCCTTTGTCCTATCGTAACCTTTCCAGAAACATATTGTAATAACAAAAATGGAGTTACGTAGCAAAAGTTATGCCCAATTTAAGATTTACCAACCGTACGGGCGTAACGGCGATCCTTGTTCTCCAAGCAGTCTTCCGCTATGCTATCTACATCACCCAATGATGTAATAATTTTCCAGAGCCTTCGGCATGTTACACGTTTTCCAAAAACATATTATAATAACAAAACGAAGTTACGTTGCAAAAGTTATGTTTGATTTAAAATATAACGACTGTAAGGGTGTAACAAGGCCCCTGGGTGTCCAAGTAGTCCTTAGCTATGCTGTCTACATCACCCGATGATGTAACGTATTTCCAGGCCCTTCGTCTCACTTCAAGCTTTCCAGAAATTTGTTATAACAAGAAAACGGAGTTACGTAGCAAAAGTTATGGTCGATTTAGGATTTTAACGACCGTGCGGGTATAACAACGACCCCAGGTCTCCAAGTAGTCTTCTGCTATGCTGTTTACATTAATTTTTGAGGGCATTCGTCTTATTACAAGCTTTCCAGAAACGTGTTATGATAAGAAGTCGTAGTTACATAGCCAAAGTTATGTCCGTTTTAAGATTTAACGACTGCGCGGTCATAAAGATGACCCTATGTCTCCATGTAGTGTTCCGCTATGCTATTTACGTCACCCAATGATGTGATAATTTTGCAAGGCCTTCGTCTTAATACAAACTTTGCAGAATTATATTATAATAAGAAAATAGAGTTACGTCGCAGAAGTTATGTCCGATTTAAAACTTAACAAACGCGCGGGCATAACGACGCCCTTGGGTCTCAAATTAGTCTTACGCTATGCTATCTGTTTCATCCAATGATGTAATAATTTTCTAGAGCCTTCGTCTAACTACCGGATTTGTAGAAATATGTTATTATAAGAAAATGGAGTTATGTAGCAAAGGTTATGGCCGATTTACGAGTCAACGACCGCGTAGGCATAACGATGACCCAGGGGCGTAGGCATAACGATGACCCAGGGTCTCCACGCAGTCTTCCGCTATGCTATTTACATCACCCAATGATGTAATAATTTTGAAGGGCCTTCATCTTATTACAAGCTTTGTAGAAACATATTATAATGAGAAAATGGAGTTACGTAGCAGAAGTTCTTTCCGATTTAAAATTTCACGACTGCGCGGGCATAACGACACCCCTAGGCCTCCACTAAGTCTTACGCTAGGCTATCTGTGTCATCAAATGATGTAATAATTTTTCAAGGCTTTCGTCTCATTTTATGCTTTTTAGAAAAATATTATAATAAGAAAACAGAGTTACATAGAAACAATTATGGTCGATTTAAGATTTAACTACCACGCGGGCATAACGACGAGCCCAGGTCTCCATGTAGTCTTCCGTTATGCGATTTACATCGCCCAATAATGTAATAAATTTTCAAGGCATTCCTCTGATTACAATTTTTCTGGAAACATATTATAATAATAAAACGGAGTTACGGAGCAAAAGTTATGTCTGATTGAAAATTTAATGACCGCGCGGGCATAATAGTATTACGCTACGCTATCTGTCTCATCCAATGATGTGATAATTTTCTAGGCCTTCGTCTCATCACAAGATTTTTGAAAACATATCATTATAAGAAAACGGAGTTACGTAGCAAAAGTTATGGCTGATTTAAGAATTACTGATAGCACGGGCATAACGACGACCCTAGGTCTCCAAGTAATCTTCTACTATGCTATCTACATCACCCAATGATGTAATAACTTTCCAGGGCTTTCGTCTCATGACAAGCTTTCTTGAAACAGATTATAATAAGAAAACGGAGTTACATAGCAAAAGTTATGCCCGATATAAGATTTAACAACCGCGCGATCATAACGAAGACCTAGGTCTCCAAGTAGTCTTCCGCTATACTGTCTTCATTAACCAATGAGGTAATAATTTTCCAGGGCCTTTGGAAGTTATGTCTGATTTAGAATTTAAAGACTAAGGGGGCAAAACGATGCCCCTGGGTCTCCAAGTAGACCTACGCTACACTGTCTGTATCATACAATGATGTAACAATTTTTCAGGGCCTTCGTCCCATAAAAAGCTTTCCAAAAAAAATTATCATAAGAAAATGGAGCTACGTAGCAAAAGTTATGGCTGATTTAATATTTTTAACGACCGCGTGGGCAAACCAATTGCCCCAGGTCTCCAAGTAGTCTTCCGCTATGCTGTTTACATCACCCAATGATTTAATAATTTTCTAGGGCCTTTGTCTCATCACAACCTTTCCAGAAAAAAAATATAATAACTAAATAAGAGTTACGTCACCAAAGTTATTGCCGAATTAAGATTTTAACGACCGCACGAGCATAACTATGATGCTAGGTCTCCAAGTAATCTCACGCAATGCTAACTATTTTACTCAATAATGTAATAGCCTTTGAGGCCTTCACGTCTTCGCAAGCTTTCCGGAAACATATTACAGGAAGAAAACGGAGTTACATAACAAAAGTTATGGCCGATTTAAGATTTTAACGACCGCGCGAGCATAACGGCCACCCTAGGTCTCCAAGTAGTCTTCTGCTATACTATTTACATCACCTAATGATGTAACAATTCTCCAAAGCCTTCGTCTTATTACAAGCCTTCCAGGAAAAAATTATATTAAGAAAACGGAGTTACGTAGCAAAAGTTATGACCAATTTAAGATTTATAGACCGCACGGGCATAACGACGATCGTAGTTCTCCAAGTAGTCTTCGGCTATGACATCTACATCACCCAATGATGTAATAATTTTTCACGGCCATCGGCATGTTACACTCTTTCCAAACACATATTATAATAACAAAACGGAGTTACGTTGCAAAAGTTCTGTCCGATTTAAAATATAAAAACCACGCGGGTATAACGACGCCCCTGCGTGTCCAACTATTCCCCAGCTATGCTGTCTACATTACCCAATGTTGTAACAGTTTTCCAGGGCTTTCATCTCATTAGAAGCTTTCCAAAAACATGTTATAACAAGAAAACGAAGTTACGTAGCAAAATTTATGGTCGATTTAAGATTTTAACAACCGCACGGGTATAACGACGACCCTAGGTCACCAAGTAGCCTTCTGCTATTCTGTTTACACCCCTAATCATGTAATAATTTTCTCGGGCATTCGACTTATTACAGGCCTTCCCAAAACATGTTAGCATAAGAAAACGGAGTTGCATAGCAAAAGTTATGGCCGACTTAAGATTTAACGATCGTGCTGGCATAACGATGACTCTAGGTCTCCAAGTAATGTTCCGCTATGCTATCTGTATTATTCAATAATGTAACAATTTTTGCGGGCCTTCATCTCTTCGCAAGCTTTTTGAAAACATACTGTAACAAGAAAATGGAGTTACGTAACAAAAGTTATGGCCAATTTCAGATTTAACGACCCCGCGGGCATAACGACGACCCTAGGTCTCCAAGTAGTCTTCCGTTATACAATTTACATCATCCAATGATGTAATAATTTTCCAGGGCCTTCGACTTGTTACACGCTTTTCAAAAACATATTATAATAACAAAATGGAGTTACGTTGGAAAAGTTATGTCCGATTTAAAATATAACGACCGTGCGGGTATAACGATACCCCTGGGTCTCCAAGTAGTCCTTCGCTATGCTGTCTCCACACTCAATGATGTAACAATTTTCTAGGGCTTTTGTCTCCTATAAGCTTTCAAAAAACATGTTATAATAAGAAAATGGAGTTACGTAGCAAAAGTTATGGCCAATTTAAGATTTTAACCACCGTGCAGGCATAACAATGCCTTTAGGTCTCCACTTAGTCTTACGCTATGCTATGTTTATCATCGAACGATGTAATATATTTCTAGAGCCTTCATCTAATTACAGGCTTCCCAGAAACATGTTATTATAAGAAAACGGAGTTACGTAGCAAAAGTTATGGCCGAGTTAATATTTAACGACCGCGCGGGCATAACGACGACCCCAGGTCTCCATGTAGTCTTTCGCTATGCTATCTACATCACCCAATGATGTAACGATTTTCCAGGGTATTCGTCTTATTATAAGCTTTGCAGAAACATAACAGAATAAGAAAACGGAGTTACGTAGCAAATGTTTTGTCCGATTTAAAATTTAAAGACCTCGCGGGCATAACGATGCCCCTCGTCTCCACTTTGTCTTACGCTAGTCTATCTGTGTCATCCAATAATGTAATAATTTTCCAGAGCTATCTTCTCATTACTCGCTCTCTAGAAAAATATTAAAATAAGAAAACGGAGTTACATAGCAAAGATTGTGGCCGATTTAAGATTTAACGACCGCGCAGGCACAACGACGCCTCTAGGAGTCCATGTAGTCTTATGCTATGCTATCTGTCTCATCCAAGGATGTGATAATTTTCTAGGGCCTTCGTCTCATCAGAAGCTTTCCGGAAACATATCATTCTAAGAAAACGGAGTTATAAGGCAAAAGTTATGGCCGATTTAAGAATTACCAAAAGCGCATGCATAACGACGACCGTAGGCCTCCAAGTAGTCTTTCACTATGCTATCTACATCACCCAATGATGTGATAATTTTCCAGAGCCTTCGTCTCATTACAAGCTTTCCAGAAACATAATATTATTAGAAAACGGAGTTACATAACAAAAGTAATGGCCGATTTAAGATTTTAACGACCACGCAGGCATAATAACCGCCCCAGATCTCCATGTAGTCTTCCACTATGCTATTTATATCAGCCAATGATGTAATAATTTTCTAGGGCATTTATCTTATTTCTCTTATTAAAATTTTCCTAGAAACATATTATGATAATAAAACAGAGTTACGTAGCAAAAGTTATGTCCGATTTAAAATTTAACAACCGCGCGGGCACAACAACGTTCCTGGGTGTCCAGGCAGTCTTACGCTAGGCTATTTGTATCATCCAATGATGTGATAATTTTCCAGGGCCTTCGTCTCATCACAAGCTTTCCGGAAACATATCGGTATTAGAAAACGGAGTTACGTAGCAAAAGTTATGACCGATTTGAGAATTACCGACTGCGCGGGCATAACGACAACCCTGGGTCTCCAAGTAGTCTTCCGCTATGCTATCTACACCACCCAACAATTTAATAATTTTCCAGGACTTTCGTCCCTTTACAAGCTTTCCAGAAATATACTATAGTAAGAAAATGGAGTTACGTAGCAAAAGTTATAAGCGATTTAAGATTTAATGACCGTGCAGGCATAACGACGACCCCATGTCTGCATGCTGCTTTCATCACCCAATGATATAATAATTTTCCAGAGCCTTCATCTCATCATAAGCTTTCCAAAAACATATTATAATAAGAGAATGGAGTTACGTTGCAAAAGTTATTACTGATTTAGCCTTTAACGGCCCAGTGGGCAAAATGACGTCCCGGGGTCTCCAGGTAGACTTATGCAATGCTGTCTGTATCATACAACAATGTAAAAATTTTTCAGCGCCTTCATCTCACTACAAACCTTCTAGAAACATATTATCAAAAGAAAACAGAGTTACGTAGCAAAGGTTATGGCCGATTTAAGATTTTTAACAGCCACACGGGTATAAAAATCACCCCAGGTCTCCAATTAGTTTTCCGCTATGCTGTTTACATCACCCACTGATGTAATAATTTCCCAGGGCCTTTGTCTTATCATAACCTTTACACAAACACATTATAATAACAAAAATGGAGTAACGTAACAAAAGTTATGGCCTATTTAAGG
>QLOD02140136.1:0-18674 GCA_003260245.2 Sideroxylon spinosum | reverse complement strand
AGATTTGATTGGCGTCGTCAAATCCATATAGCCGACCCCACCTAGTGGGAAAAGGCTTAGTTTGGTTTGGTTTGTTTAAGCACGAAATGCATTTGGAGCACCAGACCACCACTTTGGATTTGGGAAACCTGAGTGTTAATATGGCTGTCAAGGACACTCCTCCAAGCCATGGACCTTTTCGTCCACCAAACAGTTCTCTTTCTAGCAGTGCTTCATCTCAGCCTCATACTAGCCTCACCGGCCGAGATGGGGGTTGCTGCAGTAGAAATCGTGGAGGCGGTAGTGATTGGAACAATCACCAAGAAGTTTTTGGAAATAATGTAGTTATCACATGCCAACTTTGCTCCATTCCTGGTCACTCAGCATTACAATGCTGGTGCTTTAAACAACACTTTCTTTTTACAAATAATAATTCCAGTTTTAATATGTATGCAACAGGGAGCTCTTCTCCTCTTGATTCTACATGGTACCAGACATTGGTTCCACGAACCACCTGACTCATGATCTTGGCAACCTCAATCTACATGCAAATGAGTACACAGGGAGAAATTGTATTCGTGTTGGTAATGGCCAAGGTCTGCCCATCCTTCATATTGATTCTGTAAAATTGGTTACACCCACCTCTATCTTTGTTTTACCCAATTTATTGCATTTCCCATTACTTAGAAAACTTTAATTTCAGTCAACCAGTTCACTAGAGATAACAATGTCACTATTGAGTTCTCACCGACCTCCTTTTGTGGTAAGAATCTGGCAACGGGGACTACGCTACTCCATGAGCAGACTAAGGAGGGGCTCTACCCGTGGCCAACATACCCCACTCCAAGGAAAAAAATCTGTTTGCCAGCAGAACGAACCACTCTAAATAAATGGCATGACCGTCATAGTCATCCTGCTCTTAGAGTTGTGCATCAAATTATTTCTCAGTATTCTCTACCAGTTTTACAAAATAAGGCTTATAGTGTGTGTCCTGCTTGTCAACAGGCTAAAAGCCATCGCTTGCATTTTGTTACTTCCGAATTTAAAGCCAAATTTCCTTTAGAATTGATCTTTACCGATGTATGGGGCCTTGGCCTTGAAATTTCGAGTAATGGAAATAAATTCTCTATTTCTTTTATTGACTCCTTTAGTCATTTTACTTGGCTTTATCCTATTCAATCCAAATCAGATGTTCAATTTTTTTTTTCCAAAATTTCAAAAAAATGTCGAACGTTTTTTGAAACAAAAACTATTGTTGTTGAGAGTGATTAGGGTCATGAATACCGTACTTTAAATCATTTTCTTACATCACAAGGCATCACCCATCGGGTAACATGCTCCCACACTCATCATCAAAATGGTATGGTTGAACGCAAGCATCGACATCTTGTTGGAAGCAACCTAGCTCTTCTAGCCACTAGCTCCGTCCCTCTTCAATATTGGGATAAAGCTTTTTTAACGTACCATTTAATTAATTGCATGCCAACTCCAATTTTGAAAAATAAAACATCATTTGAAATTCTTTTTCCTAAACCACTTGATTATGGTTTTTTGCGTATATTTGGGTCAACATGTTGGCCATTTTTACGACCATACAATAAAAGTAAATTGCAATTATGCTCTACAACGTGCGTATTCCTTGGGTATGGTATGTCTCACCATGGTTATCGATGTCTTAATCCACAGACCGCCGTGTGTATTTGGCGCGCCATGTTGCATTTGATGAAACACATTTTATGTTCAAAAATTGCCCACCTACAACACCTTAAGCCACCTAAACAATCCTCGCTGCTAGTATCCAATTACCCTCCCTAGATCGTCCCACCAACTTTGCCAAAACCAAGCTCAGCTAACTGGCTCAAGATCCACCCCACTTCTTCCTTCATCCTCCCCTTCCTTAGGCCCACCCTTATATCCTATACCTTCTAGATTAACCCACTCTCTTAATTCCCAACCCCACCACCTAATTACCATTCCTCTGCTCACCCGAGTGAGCCAACCTAGTCCTTACCTCCTAGAATCCCTAACAAAGACTACACCAGTCAGTCCAACCCCAGCGAGAACCAATCTCCATCTGAACCTATTTCCTCCTATGGTATAGTATCATGGCCTTTGCCGTGAGCCTTTTTCGTCGAAAATGTTTCTCATGAAATGGAGCTTAATGTGACATTGAAGCCATGAAATATCCTCAATGGCGCTAGGCTATGAATGAGGAATTTATAGCTCTACTTAATAACGGCACCAAGACTCTTGTTCCACCCTCTTCCCGTTATAATTTAGTTGGTTGTAAATCGATATTTAAAATTAAAAGGAAAGCAGATGGCTCTATTGATCGGTATAAAGCTCGCCTAGTTACCAAGAGTTTTAATCAAAGGGAGAGATTTGATCATGGGGAGACTTATGCCCCGGTTAATATGCCTTTTTTTGTCTATTTTTATCTTTGCAGGGTGGACAATCACTCAACTTGAGGTGAGCAATGCATTCTTACATGGTAATTTAACTGAGGATGTGTATATGTAGCAAGCACCATGTTTTTCTCATCCCTTATACCTTGGTCATGTGTGTAAACTCTGCGAGTCTCTTTAAGGGCTTAAGCAAGCTCCTCAAGCTTGGTATTCTCGCCTCAGTCAGCATTTATTCTCTCTAGGCTTTCATGGCAATCAATTTGATTCATCCTCCTTTATACTTCAAACAATTCAATATCATATCCACGTGATTGTTTACGTTGGTGACATTATTATCATAGGTTCTTGTTTAGTCGCTATTTCTCGGCTCACTACTTAGCTGCAACAGACATTTATTGTCAAAAATCTTGGTTCTCTACATTATTTCTGGGTATTAGTGTTGTTTCCATCCTAAAGGGCCTTCTCCTTCCACAACAACATTACATCCATAGTATTTTGAAGACGGCCACTAAGTTGGCTTCCAAACCAGTCTCCTTGCCTATGTTTGCAACTCAAAAGCTGAGTAAATTTGATGGTAAAACCTTTAATGACCCTACTTGTAAAATTTTGACCTACTCCTCCAGCCAGACTTTTCTAAAAACTCAGCCTTTAAAACCATATTGTGTGCCTCCTCTACTATCCATAGATATTGCATTTCGTATTTCTCCCTAACACTGGCCCTCAACCCATTAATATACCTCGCCACTTTTTGTTGTTCATCCTCATGTAAATCATTTCTAGCAGCAAGCCTACAAAATTCAGCTATGTACTCAAAATAGATTTACCTCCTGAACACAGTTTTGATATTATTGGAACAAGTATTGCTTGTAGTTTGGTGGAAGAAATCTCCCTATGAAGCATTGTTGCATCTTCCTTTATGTGTGAATAGACCTCTTCCCTTGCCGTTGCCTATCTCTTTGCAATTGATCCTACCATACAACTGCTCCACTTTTTAATCAGTAAGCCACTAGCTTCACCATTCGGTCTTCTGGTATTTCCATCATCTCAAAAGATCTTTGGACCTCTGAGAGCCAGTCTAAAGATTCCTCAATGTGCATATTGCCATTGAAGGTTGGAATATCGGCTTTTAGGTGGTATTCATCTTGGTTTCTTTGGTTTCTGGGCTGTGGGTGATTAATGAGTTGGTTTCGGTTAATTTTAGGATTAGAATCACTATTAGAAAATTGTTCCCAAGTCATGCCGGGTCTTTGCATCGGCCTATTATGCTAAATTATGATTTTCTAGTCTGTAGTAATTTTGGAAGTTTTTGGGGTTGAATTCTGGGTTTTGGAAGGGGTGCCGCCGGCCATAGTGCTATCGGACAGCTTCTTGGTGTAGTTCTGAAGGTTGTCACAAGGGCTGTTACTGGCGCTAGTGGCTTGCGCCTCTCTTGCCAGCTACTAATGGCCTTTCTGGGTTGAAGTTTTAGATGTAGGGATTTTCAAAATTTCTGTAATGAACTCTAAGCAAACTCTAGGTTTTGTAGGTTTCAAGCATGGTTTTCTAGTTCATTTTTTTCATTAGAATCGTCGTTAAGGTTTATGGGATTGTTCAACGGATTGCGGTAATCCCTCAATGTCTGGTTGCATATTCTAAGATTGCTGCTAGTCCCATTAACCATTGCATGTTGTGCTGTCCCTTCCTGGGCTTCTTCCCTGGGTTCTAGGTCGAGCCTTAGGTGTGCAGGTACTGCTTCACCACCTCTATTCCTCCTTCAATGAGTTTGGTTTATGAGCGTTGCGGGCAACTCCCCCAACCGCTATAGATTGACTGTCATTGGCGTCGAGGCCTACGCCGATGAGCAATCTCTGGATTTTCGCTAGCTCTTGACGAACTTCTGTGAATTCCTGTTGTTGATTAGCAAAAGATGCCTTCAACTTGTCCACGTCACGCTTAACGATGGACATTGTGTGTCTCCATCCGTATTCATTAACAGAGAGCAAGGAGAAACCTTGCTCTAATACCAATTGACGCAGAACAAAAGGCTTCGCAAATTAATTGAATCTATCAACGTAGATTCAACTCACTCAATCCTCACGTGTATCACTCAAAACACACAAAGAGGTAATGAGAAATTAGGGTTTTCCTAAACATTGCTTCAAACCTTTAGAGATGATTCAACCAAGTCCCTAAAGTCTGAAAAATTCAACCCTATGTAGGCTAATTACACAAATTACAAAAATATCCTAAAATAAAAAGAAATTGCACTCTGGGTCCTAAAAATTAAAAAGAAGACAAATAAGTCCCTAATTATTAATGAAAGCAACTAAAAAAATAAAGACAATTCCTTCATGTGGCCTAGGGACATCCAAAATAATTTAGGACTAACTGTTTTAAATCACGATAAAATTTATTTTTTAATTGAGTGCATGGGAGGTCTCATGGTGATTTAAAAGAAAAAAAAAATGAATGGTGTGCAATGGAATATGGAAAGCAATGATAAAAAGGAATGAATATAATACATAGGATAGAAGAATAAAAAAATTTGCTTGTTAATGCTCAAGGTGTCGCGCAAGTAAAAGGTCTAGCTATCAGGTAACCAAATGAAAAAGAACGGGGCGGGAAAAGAAGAAGAGAAAGGAGGAGGAGGAGGAGGAGGCGAGTCAAAGGAAGAAAAAGAGAGAAATACGATGATGTTGATTATTGTAGAAGATTGCTTAACTAGTAAAGGGAAAGGTAAAACAATTGAGACAAACATCTCAGATTTGGATAACCTATTCTCTTGGGGTAAGAAAACAAACAGATAGTGGGTAGTAGAAGATAAGAGAATGAGGCAGAAACACCTAAAAAGGCTAATATGGGAAATATTGGCAACAAGTTAATGGCAATAAAGATTTAGTTTGAAGGTGATGATAAAAGAAAGGAATATAAACGAAGTGAAACTAACTTATTGATTGATAAGTAAGAAAATAAAAGAGAAGAATGAAAATGAATAGTTTTATTCGAAAGCAACTAATTTGGTTTCATAAAAATAACACTAGAGATAAAAGAACAAAATTTACTTACCAATGTTCAAGGTATTACACAAGTAAGAGTCTTTGGTTATGTGGAAACCAACTGAAGAACAAGGGTACAAGAATAGGAAAAGAGAAAGGAGGTGGTTGTGGGTTTGCAAAACAAGAGAGATATACGATGATACTAATTATGGTAAAAGATAGTTCAACTACCAAATAGAAGGTAAAGCAATGGCTAGGAACAACTCAAACTCATCTAAAAAGATTAGTGTGGGAAGGCACTAGTAACAAGTTCATAGTGATAAAAATTTACTTTTTAAAGGGGTGCAAGAGAGGATGGAAGATGATGATAAAAACCAATGACTATAATGGAAGTGAACCAACTTCTTGATTCATAAGTAGGGTAATAAAAAAGAAAAAATGAAAACAAACTAGTTTATTCAAAAGCAACCCTTTCATCTCCCATTTTCTTGACAATGGTTCTCGCTTTGTAGACTATTACAACAGTTGAACGAACTGATGTCCTATCTAATAAATTTGGTTTCATAACAACAACGCGTGAGATAGTTAAAAAAAAAAAAAATTGCTTACAAATATTCAAGATAAGTAACAGGCCTTTGTTATTCGAGAATCAGCTGAGGAACGGCGGTGCAAGAATAGGAGAAGAGAAAAAAGAGGCTATGGGTTAGAAAACAAGAGAGATAAATACTATGATAGTGATTATTATAGAAGACAACTGATAAAAGATAAAGTAATGGAGACAAACAACTAAGATTCAGAGAGCATTTTCGCTTGAGTTTCTATAAGGAACAAACAATGGATTATAGAAGATAAACGGATGACACAAAAGCATCTAAAAGTGTTAATGCAGGAAGACGAGGCAATAAGTTCACGTGATAAAAATTTATATTCTAAGGAGATGCAACTGAGCATGAAAGGTTATGATAAAAAAGAAGGAACATAACATAGGAGACAGAAGAAATAAACTTGCTTGCCAATATTCAAGGTATTGCATAAGTAAGAGTCCTCAGTTAATAGAGGACCAACTGAAAAAAAAATGAAGCAAGAATAGAAAGTCAAAGAAGAAGGCGGTGAGTTAGAAGAAGAGAGACGGAAATACTATGACGTGGATGATGGTAGAAGATAGCTCAACTGACAAATGAAAGGGTAATCGAGACGAACAGTTTAAACTTGAACAACTCTCTCTCTCAGAGTTCTAAAAGGAATAGATACTGAGTTAAAGAAAATAAGGGGATGAGATAGAAAAATCTAGAAAGATTAATATGGGAAGGCATTGGAAGCAAGTTCATGGGGATAAAAATTTAGTTTTTAAAGTGTGCAAGTGAGCATGAAAGGTGATGGTAAAACCCAATGAATATAATTGAAGGGAACCACTTTCTTAACTGGTAAGTACAAAAATAAAATAGAAAAATGAAAACAAACGAGTTTATTTGAGAGCAACCCTTCTATTCCAAATAAGAAATTAATCTTAAAATGAAAAATTCTTTTTCATCTCCACTTTTTCTGATAATGTTTCTCAATTTATAAACTATTACAACAATTAAACAAACTAAATTGATATCCTATCTAATTAATTTGGTTTCATAACAACAACGCATGAGATAGAAAAGAAAAATTTTCTTGCCAATATGCAAGGTGTTGCACAAGTAACAGGCCTTCGTTATCCAGGAACCAATGGAAGAATAATGGTGTAAGAATAGGAGAAGAGAAAAGAGGAGGCAGTGTAAGAATAGGAGAAGAGAAAAAGGAGGCTATGGGTTAGAAAACAAAAGAGCAAAATACTATGATGCTGATTATTATAAAAGATAACTCAACCGGCAAAGGATAAGGTAAAGCAATGGAGACAAACAGCTAAGATTTAAAGAGTATTTTCTCTTAGGCTTCCATAAGGAACAAATAGTGGGTTATAGAAGATAAACGAATGACGTAAAAGCATCTAAAA
The DNA here is from genome assembly GCA_003260245.2 of Sideroxylon spinosum. NCBI lineage: Eukaryota > Viridiplantae > Streptophyta > Magnoliopsida > Ericales > Sapotaceae > Sideroxylon > Sideroxylon spinosum. The sequence goes on along the minus strand of QLOD02140136.1, from coordinate 11,334 downwards.
GGGGTTAATGGGGGAAGACCAGGCAGCAAGTTCACGATGTAAAAATTTATATTTTAATGAGGAGTAAGCAAGCAAGGAAGGTTACGATAAACAAGAAGGAACATAACATAGGAGATAGAAGAAAAAAAATTTACTTGCTAATGTTCAAGGTGTTGCCCAAATAAAAGGCCTCGGTTAACAAAGAACTAACAAAAAGGAGAAGGCAGTGAGTTAGAAAAGAGAGACAAAAACACTATGATACTCATTATGATAAAAGACAACTCAACAGACCAATGGAAAAGACAATTGAGACGAGCAGCTCAAACTCGGATATCTCTCTCTTAAAGTTAAGGAATAAACACTGAATTAAAGAAGATAAAGAGACGAAGTAGAAACATCAAAAAAATGAAGGTGGAAAGGCACTAGTAGAAAGTTGGTGATAAATATTTAGTTTTTAAAGGGTGCAAGTGGGCGTGAAAAGTGATGATAAAACCAATCAATATAACTAAAGTGAACCAGCTTCTTGATTGAGAAGTACGAAAATAAAAGAAAAAAATAAAAATAAACGTGTTTATTCACAAGCAACCATTCTATCCAAAATGACAAATTAATCCTAAAATGAAATTTTTTTTCATCTTTCTTTTTCTTGGCAATATTTCCCATCCAATTAATTTGGTTTCATAACAACGTTGCATGAGATAGAAAAACAAAATTTGTATGCCAATGTTCTAGGCGTTGCACAAGTAACAAGCCTTCATTATTCGGTAACCTACTAAAGAACAATGGTGCAAGAATAGGAGAAGAGCAAAGAGGAGGTAGTGGGTAAGAAAACAAAAGAGAGAAATATCATAATGCTAATTATTATAGAAGATAGCTCAATTGGCAAAGGGTAAGACAAAGTAATGGAGACAAACAACTAAGACTCAGGGAGCTTTTTCTCTTGGACTTCTTAAAAAAAAAAGCAAAACAAACATTGAGTTACAAAAGATAAACGGATGATGCAAAAACATTTAAAAGGGCTAATGTGGGAAGATAACGGCAGCAAGTTGACGCTGATAAAAAATTATATTTTAAAGAGGAGCAAGTGAGCATGGAAGGTAATGATAAAAAAGAAGGAATTTAACACAGGACATAGAAGAAAAAAAAACTTGCTTGCCAGTGTTCAAGGTGTTGCCCAAGTAAGAGGCCTCGGTTAATAAAGAACCAACTCAAAAAGAATAGAACGGGAGTAGAAGAAGAGAAAAGAGGAGGCGGTGAGTTAAAAAAAGAGACAAAAATACTATGATGTGGATTACAGTGAAAGATAGCTCAACTGACAAATGGAAAGGGCAACTGAGATGAACAATTCAAACTTGGATGGCACTCTATCTAGAAGTTCTAAAAGGAATAGGCATTGAGCTAAAGAAGATAAAGTGACGAGGCATAAACACCAAAAAGAATTAAAGTGGGAAGGCACTAGTAGCAAGTTCATGGTGATAAAAATTTCGTTTTAAAAGGTGTGCAAATGACCATAGAAGATGATGATAAAAACCAATAAATATAACTGAAGTGAACCAACTTCTTGATTAATAAATAAAAAAATAAAAGAGAAAAATGAAAACAAACGTGTTTATTCGAGAGTAACCCTTCTATCCAAATGATAAATTAATCTTAACTGAAAATACTTTTTCAACACCCATTTTCCTTGAAATATTTCTCTATTCATAGACTATTACGACAATGAAACTAACTAATTATTGATATCCTATTTAATTAATTGGGTTTCATAACAACAACGCATGAAATGAAAAAAAAAAAATTTACTTATTAGTGTTGCACAAGTAACGGGCTTTTGTTATCGGAGTACCAACCGAAGAACAATGGTGTAATAATAGGACGAGAGAAAAGAGGAAGCGATGAGTAAGAAAACTAGACCGAAATACTATGATGCTGATTATTATAAAAGATACCTCAACTGATAAAGGATAAGGTAAAATAATGGAGACAAACAACTAAGCCTCAGAGAGAATTTTCTCTTGGGCTTCTATAAAGAACAAGTACTGGGTTAAGAAGATAAATGGATGACACAAAAACATTTAAACACAAAAACATTAAGTGAGCCAACTTCTTGTTTGAAAAGGGGGAAAAAAAAGAGATCCAATAAAGAAATTTTGCTTGATAACCTTCAATGTTTTGAAAAAGTAATAGGTTTTCATCACCCAGGAGTTCCTCAAGTAGTAGATCTCGAATAATAGGGAACCAACTGATAAAAAATGATACAAGAACAGAAGAAGAGAATGGAGGAGGTAGAGGTTGAAGAAGAGAGATATAAATTCTACGATGGCAATTATGGTAGATAATAGCTCGACTGACAAAATTGGGTAAAGCAATGGAGACAAACAATTAAGACTCTGGGAGATTTATCTTTTGGGCTTCTATAAGAAACAAGCAATGGGTTATAGAAAATAAACAAATGACACACAAAACATCTAAAATGGTTAAGTGAAAAGATAAGGTAGCAAGTTCACAAAGATAAAAATTGATATTTTAATGAGTTGCAAGCGAGCGTTGAAGGCTATCACCAAAAAGAAGTAACACAACACAAGAGATAGAAGAAGAAAAATTGCTTGGCAAATTAAAAAGTGTTGCACAAGTAACTGGCCTTGGTTGACAGGGAACCAGCCAAAAAAGAATGATGTTGGAATAGAAGAACAAAAAAAGAGGGGACAGTGAGTTAGAAGATGCTATACAGAAACACTATGATACTGATAATGGTAGAAGAAAGGTTAGCTGACAAAAAGAAAGGGCAATCAAGACGAACAGGTCAAACTTGGATAGCTCTATCGCTTAAAATTCTAAACGGAATAGACACTGAGTTAAAAAAAAATAATAGGACGACACAGAGACAAATAAAAAAGCAAACTTCTTGTTTGAAAAGGTCCAAAAAAAAAAGTGATCAAATAAAAAAATTTTGCTTGACAACGTTCAATGTGTTGAACAAGTAATAGGTTTTCGTTACCCAGGAAACAAATTGAAGAACAATGGTGCATAAATAGGATAAAACAAAATAATAGGCGGTGGGTGAGTTATAAAACAAGAGAAAAATACTATGATGGCAAATATTATAGAAGATAGCTCAACTGGTAAATCATAAGGTAAAGAAAAAAAAAAATTTGCTTGCCAATGTTCAACGAGTTGCACAAGTAATAGATCTTGATTAATAGAGAACCAACTGAAAAAAAATGGTAGAAGAACAGAAGAAGAGTATGGAGGAGGTAGAGAGTTAGAAGAAGAGATATAGAAATACTATGATGGCAATTACGGTAGAAGAGAGCTAAACTAACAAAATAAGGTAAAGATATGGAGACAAACAATTAAGGCTCAACGAGATTTATCTTTTACGCTTCTATAAGAAACAAGCAAATGGGTTACAGAAAATAAACGAATGTCAGAAAAACGCCAAAAATGGTTAACGTGGAAAGATAAGGTAGCAAGTTCACTACCACAAAAATTGATATTTTAATGAGGTGCAAGCGAGCATTGAAGGTTATCGCCAAAAAGACGTAATGCAACACGAGAGATAAAAGAAGAATAATTGCTTGGCAAATTTCAAGGTATTGCACAAGTAACGGGCCTTCGTTGATAGGGAACCAGCCAAAAAAAATGCTGATAGAATTGAAGAACAAAAAGGAGGGGACGGTGTGTTAGAAGAAGAGATACATAAGTACTATGATATTGATAATGGTAGAAGAAAGGTTAACAGACAAAAAGAAAGGGCAATCGAGACGAACAGGTCAAACTTGGATAAGTCTCTTGCTTAAAATTTTAAAAGAAATAGACACTGAGTTAAAAAGGTTAAATGGACAACAAAGAAACAAATAAAAGCAATAATGTGGGAAGCCACTACTAGCAAGTTCATGTTGACAAAAATTTAGTTTTTGAAAGGGTTCAGATGAGCATGGGAGGTGACGATAAAAACCAATGAATATAATGGAAGTGAGCCAACTTCTTGTTTGAAAACGTCAAAAAACCAAAGAAAAAAAGAAGATCGACTAAAAAAATTTTGCATGACAGCATTCAATGTGTTGAACAAGTAACAGGTTTTCGTTACCCAGGAAACCAATTGAAGAACAATGGTGCATAAATAGGATAAAACAAAATAATAGACAGTAGGTGGGATATAAAATAAGAGAGAGAAATATTATGATGGTGAACATTAATGAAGATAGCTCAACTGGGAAATGATAAGGTCTAAAAAAAAAAAATGGCTTACCAATATTCAAGGAGTTGCACAAGTAATAGATCTTGATTAATAAGGAACCAACCGAAAAAAAAAAAACAGTACAAGAACAGAAGAAGAGAATGGAGGAGGTAGAGAGTTAGAAGAGGAGAGATAGAAATACTATGATGGGAATTGTGGTAGAAGATACCTCAACTGACAAAATAAGGTAAAGTATTGGAGACAAATAATTAAGACTCACAGAGCTTTATCTTTCGGCTTTTATAAGAAACAAGCAATGGGTTATAGAAAATAAACGAACGACACAAACACATCTAAACTCGTTAACGTGGAAAGATAAGGTAGCAAGTTCACAAAGATAAAAATTGATATTTTAATGAGGTGTAAGCGAGCATTAAAGGTTATGACCAAAAGGAAGTAACACAACACGAGAGAAAAAAAAAGAAAAATTTCTTGGAATATTTCAAGGTGTTGCATAAGTAACTGGCCTTGGTTAATAGGGAACCAGCCAAAAAAGAATGGTGTTGGAATAGAAGAACAAAAATGAGGGGACGGTGAGTTGGAAGATGAGATACAGAAATACTATGATGCTGATAGTGGTAGAAGAAAGGTTAACTGACCAAAAGAAAGGGCAATCGAGACGAACAAGTCAAACTTGGATAGCTCTTTCGCTTAAAATCCTAAAAAGAATAGACACTGAGTCAAAAAAGACAAAGGGACAACACCGAGAGAAATAAAAACAATAATGTGGGAAGCCACTACTAGCAAGTTCATGTTGACAAAAATTTAGTTTTTAAAGGGGTGCAAATGAGCATGGGAGGTGACGATAAGAACAAATGAATATAACGGAAGTGAGACAACTTCTTGTTCGAAAAGGGCCAAAAAAAAAAAAAAGAGATCGAATAAAAAAATTTTTCTTAACAACGTTCAATGTGTTGAATAAGTAACAGGTTTTCGTCACCCAGGAAACCGATTGAAGAACAATGGTGCATAAATAGGGTAAACCAAAATAATAGGCGGTGGGTGGGTTATAAAACAAGAGAAAAATACTATGATGGTGAATACTATAGAAGACAGCTCAACTGGCAAATCATAGGGTAAAGGAAAAATAAAATTTGCTTGCCAATGTTCAAGGAGTTGCACAAGTAATAGATCTCGATTAATAGGGAACCAACTGAAAAAAAAATGGTAGAAGAACAGAAGAAGAGTATGGAGGAGGTAGAGAGTTAGAAGAAGAGAGATAGAAATACTATGATGGGATTTATGGTAGAAGATATCTCAACTGACAAAATAAGGTAAATCAATGGAGACAAACAATTAAGACTCAGAGAGCTTTATCTTTTGGGCTTCTATAAGAAACAAGAAATGGGTTACAGAAAATAAACGAATGCCACCAAAACATCTAAAATGGTTAACCTGGAAAGATAAAGTAGCAAGTTCACAACGATAAAATTTGATATTTTAATGAGGTGCAAGCGAGGATTGAAGGTTATGACCAAAAAGAAGTAACACAACACGAGGGATAAAAAAAGAAAAATTACTTGGAAAATATCATGGTGTTGCACAAGTAACTGGCCTTGATTGACAAGGAACCAGCCAAAAAAGAATGGTGTTGGAATAGAAGAACAAAAAAGAGGGGACGGTGAGTTAGAAGATGAGATACAGAAATACTATGATGCTGATAATGGTAGAAGAAAGGTTAACTGACCAAAAGAAAGGGCAATCGAGACGAATAAGTCAAACTTGGGTAGCTCTTTCTCTTAAAATTGTAAGAGGAATAGACACTGAATTAAAAAAGAGAAAGGGATAACACCGAGAGAAATAAAAACAATAATGTGGGAAGCCACTACTATCAAGTTCATGTGACAAAAATATAGTTTTTAAAGGGGTGAGACTGAGCATGGGAGGTGACAATAAGAACCAATGAATATAACGGAAGTGAGCCAACTTCTTGTTCGAAAAGGGCCAAAAAAAGAGATCGAATAAAAAAATTTTACTTGACAACGTTTAATGTGTTAAACAAGTAACAGGTTTTCATTACCCAGGAAACCGATTGAAGAACAATGGTGCATAAATAGGATAAAACAAAATAATAGGCGGTGGGTGGGTTATAAAACAAGAGAAAAATACTATGATGGGGAATATTATAGAAGATAGCTCAACTGGCAAATCATAAGGTAAAGGGAAAAAAAAAAATTCTTGCCAATGTTCAAGGAGTTGCACAAGTAATAGATCTCGATTAATAGGGAACCAACTGAAAAACAAATGGTAGAAGAACAGAAGAAGAGTATGGAGGAGGTGGAGAGTTAGAAGAAGAGAGATAGAAATACTATGATGGGAATTATGGTAGAAGATAGCTCAACTGACAAAATAAGGTAAATCAATGGAAACAAACAATTAAGTCTCAGAGAGCTTTATCTTTTGGGCTTCTATAAGAAACAAGCAATGGGTTACAGAAAATAAACGAATGCCACAGAAACATCTAAAATGGTTAACGTGGAAAGATAAGGTAGCAAGTTCACAACGATAAAAATTGATGTTTTAATGAGGTGCAAGTGAGCATTGAAGTTTATCACCAAAAAGAAGTAACGCAACACGAGAGATAAAAGAAGAAAAATTCCTCGGCAAATTTCAAGGTGTTGCACAACTAATGGCCTTGGTTGATAGGGAACCAACCAAAAAGAATACTGATAGAATAGAAGAACAAAAAGAAGGGGACGGTGAGTTAGGAGATGAGATATAGAAATACGATGATACTGATAATGGTAGAAGAAAGGTTAACTAACAAAAAGAAAGAGCAATCGAAACGAACAGGTCCAATTTGGATAGCTCTTTCGCTTAAAATCCTAAAAGGAATAGACACTGAGTCAAAAAAGACAAAGGGACAACACCGAGAGAAATAAAAACAATAATGTGGGAAGCCACTACTAGCAAGTTCATGTTGACAAAAATTTAGTTTTTAAAAGGGTGCAAATGAGCATGGGAGGTGACGATAAAAACCAATGAATATAATGGAAGTAAGCCAACTTCTTGTTTGAAAAGGTCAAAAAACCAAAAAAAAAAAAAAGATCGACTAAAAAAATTTTGCATGACAGCGTTCAATGTGTTTAACAAGTAACTGGTTTTCGTTGCCCAGGAAACTAATTGAAGAATAATGGTGCATAAATAGGATAAAACAAAATAATAGGCAGTGGGTGGGTTATAAAACAAGAGAGAGAAATATTATGATGGTGAACATTATTGAAGATAACTCAACTGGCAAATGATAAGGTCTAGGAAAAAAATGGCTTGCCAATAGTCAAGGAGTTGCACAAGTAACAGATCTCGATTAATAAGGAACCAACCGAAAAAAAAAAAATGGTGCAAGAACAGAAGAAGAGAATGGAGGAGGTAGAGAGTTAGAAGAAGAGAGATAGAAATACTATGATGGCAATTATGGTAGAAGATAGCTCAACTGACAAAATTTGGAAAAGCAATGGAGACAAACACTTAAGACTCAGAGAGCTTTATCTTTTGGGCTTTTATAAGAAACAAGCAATGGGTTATAGAAAATAAACGAACGACAGAAAAACCTCTAAAATGGTTAACACGGAAAGATAAGGTAGCAAGTTCACAACGATAAAAATTGATATTTTAATGAGGTGCAAGAGAGCATTGAAAGTTATGACCAAAAAGAAGTAACGCAACACGAAAGAGAAAAGAAGAAAAAATGCTTTGCAAATTTCAAGGTGTTGCACAAGTAACTGGCCTTGGTCGACAGGGAACCAGCCAAAAAATAATGGTGTCGGAGTAGAAGAACAAAAAGGAGGGGACGGTGAGTTAGAAGATGAGATACAGAAATACTATGATACTGATAATGGTAGAAGAAAGGTTAACTGACCAAAAGAAAGGATAATCGAGACGAATAGGTCAAACTCGAATAGCTCTCTCGCTTAAAATTCTAAAAGGAATAGACACTGAGTTAAAGAAGATAAAGGGACAACACAGAAACAAATAAAAACAATAATGTGGGAAGCCACTACTAGCAAGTTCATGTTGACAAAAATGTAGTTTTTAATGGGGTGCAAATGAGCATGGGAGGTGACTATAAAAACCAATGAATATAACGGAAGTGAGACAACTTCTTGTTTGAAAAGGGGAAAAAAAAAAGAGAAAAATGAAAACAAATGAGTTTATTTGAGAGCAACCCTTTTATCCTGAATGAGAAATTATTCCCAATGTGAAAATTCTTTTTTATCTCCCCTTTTCTTAGTAATATTTCTCAATTTATAGACAGTTACAAGAATTAAACTATCAAATTGGATGTCCTACCTAATTACTTTGGTTTCATAACAACAGGGCATGAGACTGAATAAAAATTTTTAGCTTGCCAACATTCAGTGTGTTGCACAAGTAATAGGTTTTCGTTACCCAGGAACCAACTGAAGAACAATGGTGCAAGAATAGGAGAAAAGAAACATAGGAGACGGTGGGCTAGAAAACAAGAGAGAAAAATACTATGATTATAGAGAGTAACTCAACTGGCAAACGATAAGGTAATGTAATGGAGACAAACAACTAAGCCTCAAGGAGCTTTTTCCCTTGGGCATGTATAAGGAACAAACAGTGAGTTATGGAAGATAAACGGTTGACACAAAAACATCAAAGAGATTAAATGTGGAAAGACAAGGGTAGCAAGTTCACGTTGATAATATTGTATTCTAACAAGGTACAAGTGAGCATGGAAAGTAATGATAAAAAAAAATAAGAAACATAACACAAGAGATAGAGGAAAAAATTTTCTTGCCAATATTCAAGGTGTTGCACAAGTAAGAGGCCTTGGTTAATAGAGAACCAACTAAAAAAAGAAATGGTGCGGAAATAGAAGAGTAGAGAGGAGGAGGGAGAGTGTTAGAAGAAGAGAGACAAATACTACGAAGCTGATTATGGTAGAAGGTGACTCAACTGGCAAAGGATAAGGTAAAGTAATGAAGACAAACAAGTAAGACTCGGAAAGCTTTTTCTCTTGGGTTCTACCAGAAACAAACAATGGGTTACAGAAAATAAATCGATGATACAAAAACATCTAAAAGGGTTAATGTGGGAAAATAAGGCAGCAAGTTCACAAAGATAAAAATTTGTATTTTATTGAGCTACAAGCGAGCATGGAAGGTTATGATAAAAAAGGAGGAACATAACACAAAAGATAAAAGAAAACAAATTGATGGGCCATGTTCACGGTATTGCACAAGTAAGATGCCTCGGCTAACTGGGAACCAATTGAAAAAGAATGGTGTAAGAATAGAAGAACAAAAAGGAGGAGGTGATGAATTAGAAGAAGAGACACAGAAATACTACGATGCTGATTAAGGTAGAAGATAGCTTAATTGACAAATAGAAAGGGCAATCAAGACGAAGAGCTCAAACTTGGATAGCTCTCTCTCTTAAGATTCTTAAAGGAATAGACACCGAGTTAAAAAAAGATAAAGGGACCAGACAGGAACATATAAAAAACATATTGTGGGAAGCCACTACTAGCAAGTTCACGTGGATAAAAATTTATTTTTAAACCAACGAATTTAACTCAAGTGAACTAACTTCTTGTTTGAAAAGTAAGGAAAATAAAAAAAGACAAATGAAAACAAACGAGTTTAATTGAGAGTAATCCTTTTATCCTAAATGAGAAATTGATCCCAAAATGAAAATTCTTTTTCATCTCCCTTTTCCTAGCAATATTTCTTTTTTTTTATTGATCATTACAACACTTGAACTAATTAATTTGATATCCTACCTAATTAATTTGGTTTCACAACAATAGTGTATGACATCGAATAGAGAAAATTTGTTGGCCAATATTCAATGTGTTGCACAAGTAATAGGCTTTCGTTATACGGGAACCAACTGAAGAACAATGGTACAAGAATAGGAGAAAAGAATCTAGGATGCGGAGGGTTAGAAAACAGGAGAGAGAAATACTATTATACCGATTATTATAAAAGATAGCTCAACTGGCAATGATAAGGTAAAGCAATGGAGGCAAACAACTAAGACTTAGAGAGCCTTTCTCTTATTCTTGTATCAGAAACAAACTGTGCATTACAGAAGATAAAAGGATGATGTAAAAACATCAAAAAAGTTCAATGAGGGAAGACAAGGGCAGTAAGTTCACGGTGATAAAAATTTATATTTTAATAAGATGCAAGTTAGTTAGAAGGTTAAGATAAAAAAAAAAAAAAAAAGAAACGTAACACCGGAGATAGAAGAAAAAAAAAATTGCTTGCCAATATTCAAGGTGTTGCACAAGTAAGAGGCCTCGTTTAAAAGGGAACCAACTAAACAAAGAGTGCGGGAATAGAAGAATAGAAAGGATGAGGGAGAGAGTTAGAAGAAGAGAGACAAATACTATGAAGCTGATTATGGTAGAAGATAGCTCAACTGGCAAAGGATAAGGTAAAGTAATGAAGACGAACAACTAAGACTCCGAAAGCTTTTTGTCTGGGGTTCTATAAGAAACGAACAATGGGTTACAGAAAATAAATGGATGATGCAAAAACATCTAAAAGGGTGAATGTGGGAAGATAAGGAAGCAAGTTCACAAAGATAAAAATTTATATTTTAACGAGCTACAAGCGAGCACGGAAGGTTATGATAAAAAAAAAGGAGAAACATAACACAGAAGATAAAAGAAAAAAAATTGATGGGCCATGTTCAAGGTGTTGCACAAGTAAGATGCCTCGGCTAATAGGGAACCAATTGAAAAAGAATGACGTTAGAATAAAAGAACAAAAAGGAGGAGGCAGTGAATTAGAAGAAGAGAGAAAGAAATACTACGATGCTGATTAAAGAAGAATATAGTTTAAGGGCAATCAAGATGAACAACTCAAACTTGGATAGCTCTCTCTCATAAGATTGCAAAAGGAACAGACACCGAGTTAAAAAAGATAAAGGGATGACACAGAAACATATAAAAAATATATTGTGGGAAGACACAACTAGCAAGTTCAGGTTGATAAAAAATTTGTTTTTAAACGGGTGCAAATAAGCAATGGAGGTGCTAAAAAAAACCGATGACTTTAACTGAAGTGAACTAACTTCTTGTTTGAAAAGTAAGGAAAATAAAAAAAGACAAATGAAAAACGAGTTTAATCGAAAGCAAC
>QLOD02140122.1:0-18676 GCA_003260245.2 Sideroxylon spinosum | reverse complement strand
TCTTTTAATTCTTGGTTTTTGTTGGGTGCCATTTCATGTTTAGTCTCATGATTAGTCTTTAGAAAATTATTGGATGTCATAAAATTAAGTGCATTATTGGATGTTTAGTCTTCAAATAGAATTTTTTCGATCAAATGCTTAATACTTTATTCGTTTATCATTTGTAAAAAATTTGCACTAATAGCCCCACTCACGTCAATAGTGTTTGGTTTGTTAGAGATGACTAGAAGCATGTATGTAACATAAAGGAAGATGCAACAAAATAATAATGCAAACAAAAAGGGTTTTATTACTTGAAGGTACACAAGAGTTGACCCAAAGATACATTTAGACCCTCCACCCAGTTAGTGTTGTTGCAACCCAACCTCTGTACAGTCAACCCAACTGGTTTAAGGGCAGGGCTGCTCCAAAAGTATGTTCAATATTGTAAATAATTCGCACTCTTAAGTTGTCTGATAAAATATTTTGCCTTGTAATCTAAATTTACCCAGAAGCATTTGTTCAATTGTGCCATTAGATATTATTGTTGCTATGTTCATAATTAAGATTTGTAGTTAATTTAGCAATTAGGTACGATCTACCAATGTGACGATGTTAATGTTATGCAAATTCAGGGATTTTTTTTTAATTTACAAATTTTAAATCTAAAGTTAGAACTTAAGGTTTTAATCTGGATGAATCGACCCCTGACCTGACTCAAGTCTCTTTTCCAGTTCATTTAACCATCTAGGAACCAAATAATTTAAAGATTAGCCTTTGGAGACCAAATTTTATAGATTCGAACCCTAGATAGCATCATCAAAATTAAGAAAGTATAACAAAGGCCTTCCTGGTGTAGGAAGTTCCAACTTGTATTTCAAATTATTCATTCAACATTTATATTATAATACTAAAATCATATATTTCTCTCTCCTCCTCTCATTCACCTTGATCCTAAGTGGTATAACTCTTTGTTCTCCATTTCTCTTTTTTCTTTTTTCTCTTTTTATAGAATTTTGATTTTACTTTTAAAATAACTTCCTCTCTCCCTCCATCCGGATTTAATAATAATAAGCTCATTAAAAGAAAGTCACACTTTCTCTACGTAATTCTTCCACTTATCAGTATAAGTTTGCATTAAAAAAGAGTAAAAAAAAAAAAACAAAAAATAAAAGAAGCTAAGAAGTGATACTCTCTCTCCACATGGAATTTATAATAATAAAAGCTTATTAAAAGAAGTTAGCATCAAAAAAGAGTAAAATAAAAAATAAAAATAAAAAAACTAAAAATTCTCTGTCTCTCTCTCTCTCTCTATTTCTTTTCTCCCTCTTTCTTTCTTCCCACTTGGAATGTATGATAATAAAAGCTCATTAAAAAAAGTTTACATTAAGAAAAGAGTAAAAGAATTTATAAAAAATTAAAAAAAAAGCTAAAAAGTCATTCTCTTTCTATACTTGGAATGTACAATAATAAAAACTCATTAAAAAAGAGTCACACACTCTCTCTGTACAGTAATCTCGCCCACTAATAAAAATTTACAGTAAAAAATAATCAAAAAATAAAAAGAAAAGTGAAAATTCACTTTTTTTTTTTTTCAATCTCACACACTCTCTCTCTCTCTCTCACGAATTGATTGACTCCACTCATCATAATTTTCTATCTTTAATTTTTCAGAATTTTACTCTTTGATCAGTAAAAAAAGTAATGAGGCGGCAAAGTACTAGCAACGACAAAGTGCAGGTGAATAATTGAACCCGACAAAGCTCGTCACTTTCTGTATACACAACATATGGTCTGATATATATAAACCTATATGCATAACATTTAGTCTGGGCATTGGGAATTTGGGTAAGATAAAATCATTTTTTTAACAAAAAAAAATTAAGACTTTTTTAAATATTTTTAAACTTGAAACTCAATCCAAAGCCACATCTTTATAATTCTTTCAAGATTTTATTATTTGATTAGTTAAAAGAAAATGAAATTATATAATTTTATTGATATATTTTGTTATGAATATAAAAATTATATTTTATCCATAAAAAAATATTATACAACTTCATGCATCACATGGGTCAACACTAGTATATTTCTAGGAACACATTGACAGTACTTTTCATTTTTTTGCATTTGAGGGTTACTTGGGGTTATATTTTGGTACTTTATCTCATGAATTCCTTTATTATCTCCTTTATAAGAGTTCTAAGTTATTATCCCTATGCTAAATTAATGGAATTTTTTTTTTAAATAGAATAGTAGATATCATGATTGATTGACATAGTTAAGCTTTTGTGAGTAGTAGTACTAAGAGACTTGTCGTGCCCTTTAAAGCTCTCTATATGCATTTCTTTTCCTATTGCATTTAGTTTATGTGTTGATCTTTTACGATTAATGTAATTTTTTGAGCCTTTTAAAAAAATAGAACGATTACTATATATAATTTGCGAGCAGCAGCACTAAGAGAGTTGTTTCACTCTTTGAAGTTTGTAAGTAGGGTTCTTCCACCCCTTTATTTGTATATAATTTGACAGCAACAACACTAATAGAGTTTTTTTGTTTTATGATTTTTGTATAAGATCTTTGTAAATATGTTTGTTTTTTGTAGTTATACATTGGGATAAGAAACTCCACCTAAGATGGATAGATTCTAGATGCTCAACGATCAAAGATTAAAAGACTATGAAAATGGAGTTAAACTATTTTTAAACTTTGCTACAATTCATACAAAGGATGTTGAATCTATTCATTATCCATGTATACAATGTGGGAACTTGAGAAGACAACCTATTCTAAAGATAAGAAATCATCTGTTTGTCAATGGTATTAATAAAAGATAATTGTATATGGATATGGCATGGAAAACTAGTCACCACTAGTAGGGCATCATAAAGAGTCAACACCTGAGATTTTTCTTATCAGGAAGTCAATAAGTATCTCTTAAATGATGTGCAAGAGGCAGTAGAAATAGTTGAAGCTATGTACGTTGAATGCATGACTAACCCTAGGGAGTTGAAAAAGTTAATCGAAGATGTAGAAAGTCCATAGTTCCCCGATTGGGCATACACAAAACTATCTACCTTTGTCAGAATTTATATATTCAAAGCTAATAATGACTTGACCAACAAAGGTTTTGTAGAGCTATTGGCTATGGTGGGTGACTTGTTACCAAATCCCAATGAATTGAAGTCATGTATATATGAGGCTTGGAAGACTATGGCTGCACTGGGGATAGAGTATGAAAAAATAAACGCATGTCTTAAAGATTGCATACTTTATTGAAAAGAGTTAAAAGATCTGACTTCATGTCCCACATGTAACAAATCAAGATGGAAGTTAAAGAAAAATTCCACCAAAAAAATAATGGTGTTCTGACAAAAGTTTTATGGTACTCCCACCAATCCTAACATTCTAACTGATGTATCAGTCTATAGAAATAGCACAAAACTTGACATGAAATGCTTATCAATGATATTCTGATGCCAATTATGTCACCAACAAACTCCCATTCATGAAAGTTAGAAGACCACTTGTGGCCAGACTTTTTTTCAGAGCCAAGAATCATTCGGTTAGCTCTTTTTGCTGATGGGATAAATCCACATAGTTCCCTCAACGGTTGGTATAATTGTTGGCCAATTATTTTGGTTACTTGTAATCTACCACTATGGTTATGCATAAAGATGAAATTTATGATGTTAACATTATTGATATCTGGTCCTTACCAACCTGGTAATGACATTTAAGTGTTTTTAGCACCACTAATCGATGACTAGAAATTTCTATAAAAGGAAAGAGGTGAAGCATATGACACTTACCAACAACAACATTTCAGTTTTAGAGCTGTACTAGTATGAACTATTAATGATTTTCCAGCTTATGGAAATTTGAGTGGTTCCAAGGTGAAAGGATCTTGTGCACCTCTAATTTGCTATGATAGACTTGTTCTTGTTGATTAAAGCATGGAAGAAGAATGTCATAGAAAATTTCTTCCTCACTACCATTCATATCGAATGTAAAAGAAGGCATTTAACAGTAAGCAAGAGTTTATGGAACCTCCATCACCATTAAGTGGGGAAGAGGTGTTGAGGGAGGTAGGAGGGATCGAAACCATGTGGGAAAAGACAAGTAAAATTAAATCATCAAAGATTGTTGGTACAAAAATGTTGGAAAAAATTTCATGCTCTTTATGCTTGAATATTTGGTCTACTTGCATATTTGGCATTGCTTGGATCTTATGCACATTGAAAAAATGTTTTGGAAAGCATCATTGGTACTTTGCTTCAAATACAAAGCAAAATAAAGGATAGAATTAGTGCTCATTTGGATCTCATAGAAAGGGTTTTGTACAAGATTTAGCACCTTAAATTGGAGAAAGATGAACTTACTTGCCTCGGGCATGCTATGCATTGTCTAAGAAGGAGAAGAAAAGATTTTGTGAAACATTGTCTAAACTCAAGGTACTAGGTAGATAATCTTCAAATTTGAGAAATAATCTCTCCATGAAGATTTGAAACTATATGGTTTGAAGTCACATAATTATCACGTATTAATGCTACAATTACTACCTGCGGTTACAAGATCTGTGCTACCAAAAAAAGTAAGATCTGCTCTTATGCGATTATCCCTTTTCTTCAATTCTATTAGTAGTAAAGTGGTGGATGTGTCAAAATTAGACCAAATTCAAAATGAGTTGGTAATCACATTACACTGCTTAAGAAGTACTTTATATCATCATTCTTTGATATCATGGTTCATCTGATGATACATCTTGTTAGAGAAGTCTAACTTTGTAGACCAGTTTACTTTCAATAGATTTACCTTTTTTAGAGTTTCATAAAGGTCTTAAAGGGTTATGTTCATAACCGCAATCATTTAGAAGGTTGCATTGCAAAGAGATATATCGCAAAAGAAGCTATTGAGTTTAACATAGTTTTTGCCCAAAGTATATGCTACTGGGGTTTTCATTTCTAAGAACATTGCAGCTAATGACAGCATCGGAAGACCTTTACCAAAATCATTGCTATTGATCATGAGTTATGGGATCAAGCACTCCTTTATGTGTTAGAAAATACAAGTGACGTTTAACCTTACATTAAGAATATTGACTTTGTCTCTATTTCTCATGATAGTTGCTAGGGTTTTTTTAATTATTTGTTTAGGACATACTTAATCTTTCGATAGGGAGCACATGAATTTATAGAAAAAAAAAGTATTCTCATCATTTAAAAATTAAAAATGGCTACAACTTGAACACAACATGACATTCATATGTTAGCTGCATGAGAATGTAATAGAATAATCAAATATGAAATCTTTTCTATGTTGTTTGTTAATAGGAAAATATATCTAACAATTCAATTTTACACAGGTTGCAAATGAATTAAGTGCCCAACATACTATATCTTATAACCTAGAGTGGATAGCTTAGGGACTGGCTTGGATGTTTAAAATATTCAGGTTATGTTATAAATGGTTATAAGGACAATGATAGCTCATGAGTCAGCCAAAATAGTGGGGTTAGTTTAGTAGTGACAGGAATACAGGTTGCTGGTCACAAGCAAAAGAATCATGTATATATAGAGATGAACTTTTAGGAGGTTATTGTTGAGATATGGTGTGAGATCCCACATCGGTTGGAGGGGGGAACGAAGCATGCCTTATAAGAGGATGTTGATACCTCTTCATGTAAGACTCGTCCTAGGGCTTGTGGTGAGATTCCTGGGTCGCTAGGAAAAATCCGTGCTACCGAGTGGGCCAAAGCGGACAATATCTTGAGCCTGTGAGGCTGCGCTGCGCTGCGGGTACTCTGATCCCAGCAAGACCCGTTTTGGGGCTTGTGGTGGGGTATTCCCAGTCGCCAAGAACAAAATCGTAAGGGTGGTTGGCTTAAAGCGGATAATATCTTACGGCGGTGATCCGGGGACGTTATAGTGTTATCAGAGCCAGTTTCGAGTTGGTGTGCCAGCGAGGACGCTGGGCTCCCAAGGGGGTGGATTGTGAGATCCCACATTAGTCGGAGGCGGGAACGAATCATGCCTTATAAGAGGATGTTGATACTTCTCCACGTAAGACACGTCCTAGGGCCTGTGGTGAGATTCCTAGGTCGCTAGGAAAAATCCATGCGGCCGAGTGGGCCAAAGCGGACAATATCTTGGGCTTGTGAGGCTAGGCTGCGCTGCGCTACGGGCACTCTGATCCCAACAAGACGTGTTTTGGGGCCTATGGTGGGGTATTCTCGGGTCGCCAAGAACAAAACCGTGAGGGTGATTGGTCCAAAGCGGACAATATCTTACGGCGGTGATCCGGGAATGTTACATATGGCACCGTGGTTATAATATGTTAAAAGTTTCATTTTTTTAGGTATGATTCAGTTGACAACAAGTGTGTGAAAAGTGAATAAGCTTGGTTACACGTTAGTCGACTTGGAAAGATAATCCGTAAATCTAATTCTTTCATTTTGAATTCCCAGGCTAAGCAAGTTTTTTTATATGGAATATAACTTGATATAATATGATCAATTGTCCAATAACCTCCTCATCATAGATATCCGTGTAATATGGATGATGATCTTAATGGTTTTTTCGTTAATCTTCATGGAGATAGAGTATTGCCAGAAGCTAAATCGTTTGATGAAACTGACAATCATGTGTTACCCTCTGTACGGGGAAATTGTGAAGGAACTTGAATTAATAATGAGTGATTAGAAGTCAACAATCTTTTTGTCTTTTTTGTAGAGGACATATAAGTTTGTGCTACACTGGTTTTTTAATTCTTATATATGAGTTTATGCTACATTGACTGTTATATCAATTTAATATGTGTTTTTACTTTATTGTAGCTTCTTTTGATTATTGTCCCTATGATCGTCATTTCTTATTTATCTTCAATTGCATGTAGGATAATTCCAAGGATAATCAGCCTAATGAAAACAATATTATGTTGTCCTTAACAGATCCAAACAGCAAGAAAAAGAAGGTTAGAGGTGCCATATGACTACCGATGTCATAAAAGATAAAAGTTCAGGTGTGCAAAAAAAGATTCATTACGATGATAAAGGTCGGCCAATAGGAATGAATATAGCAAAGTTCTTAAGCTATCTTGGAGTCTTAACTTGCACTAAGATCCTGTTATCTCACACAAATTGGTTTGACGTGCCAGGTGATATAAAGAAAAACATATGAAGTTCTGTAAAGGTAAGGATAATTTATGTTTATACATCTCTATTTTGCCTCGAAAAAAAAAAAAAAAACATTTTATAATTTGTTTGCTTATTTGGTTAAGTGAGACTAAGACATGGACTTAAGGAGTGAAGAAAATGTGTTATCTTCAATCAGAATATCTTTCATGACTTTTAGGAAAGCTTTGACCAAGTATATATATGCTCACAAATCAGATCCTATTATTCTCTCTCAATCACCAGAAGCTTATAGTTTCCTAGAGCAAAAAGAATGGAATTCATTTGTTGAAAGAAAGCTTACACCAGAACTTGAGGTACGTACATGAACAAGTTAATTATTTTTTAGTTAGAACTCATTGTGATGTAATTCAAACTATCTTGTTATACCAGCTTAGTAAAGCTATAACATTCGACTTAGCTTTTTTTGTCTTTTTTTTTTTTAAGACATTTTGTGGATTACAACTAAAGAGATGGAAATGCAATATATATGACCACAGACATAGTCGAAAAAGCTACTCTGGGCAGAAAGAAGTACTTGTAAGTGTTTGTATAACTAATTTTACCCCTAAAACATATAAATTACGTAAGTTCACCGTATGCACTATGTATTATTATCCAACGGTCTTTGATTTGTAGGTTAGCATCTCTGAAGAACTAGTTGTGAGTTTAGAGAAGAGCTTTACGTGGAAGAGGGCTCGTCAAAATAAAAAACGAGAGTATGAAAATATTGAAATTATGGAAAAAGCTACAGATATTGTAAAGAAAATTATGTCACACTACCTTTACCATTTTTAAATCATTACAAGTAACATTGCTCATTTTCTTACATATTAGTATACTTTACAGGGTGAGAAAGCCAAACAGGTAGAACAAACGAAGTTACAAACTTAAGACAGTAGCGACATCCTAACCATTGCATTAAGTAATACTAAATGTGTTGGGGAGATAAGGGACATACAAGGAAATGTGACTCTAGCTATATACTTCTATGTTCTTAGACGTGGAAATCATTCATGTTGCGAGAAAAAGCAAAAGAGTCTTGAGAAAATTGTTTCTCAAATGTAAGTCTAGCACAACACACCCCGTACAACACACCCCTCACAAACCACAATCTGATAATTTTGGTTCAAACACTTTGGAAATGATAACTTAAGAAGTCCAAAAATTAATAAATTTGCAATAGACAATTGGGGGAGAACTAAGAAAATAGCTTGCCTCTAAATCCCACAACAAACGTTAAGAATGTGAAAATTTTTATTACCATTAAGTGTAGTTTTTCACTTGTTCATTTTTTTTTACTTTTTAATTAATGTCTAATTTCCTAACTCTTGTTTTGTAGGGCAAGTAATGTAAATTGCTAGTAAGACCATCAATAACATTGTCGCTCATGGAACGACATATAAGAAAATGGGACCAAATGAACTTCTTCATGTAATGCCCCTAGGAGAGGGCAATCTACTTGTTTCCATTGAAGTTGTTAAAGTAAGAAAGGTCTTTCTTCCTATCCCTATCCCTGCAGAGATGGCTACTATAGTAGAGGCGGTTGGTTTCACATAGCGTGGCCTAAAAACCTTTTATTGTTTGTCCTTGATGTATACATTATTATAGATTTTTACATCTTGAATTTGAATTACTAGGCCACTAACTAACTAATATAGTATATGGGGAATGTTTGGCTTAGGTTGCTGGAATGATTGGAAATGAGGTACAACTGGCTTTACTAAAATTAAGTTGGTTTTTATTGGTTTACTTTACAAGTCTTTAACTTAAGGGCTCTACTAGTTGATTAGACTTCGATTATGACATATTTATTCATTTGAATATAGTTTTTAAATGTATATTAATGATATAAAATTCTTGTTTTATGCAGGGTTCACTTTCAATTATTTGATTATAGAAAATAAGCCGAATTGAATCACAATATATTACAACAAAGTCCTATGAAATATAACATATTCGAATGCAAAATGGTGATATTCAAATGCCTGTAATGACTTTCATATGAGCCCATGTGACCCATCATTGGAAATTACGGAAGACAATCTAAAAACCAATAGGGGACTTGCTACACAAGTCTAAAAAATTTTGAGAAGAATTACACCTACATAAGGGCCCAACTTACATCAAAGAGAGATTTATTGCATTCTAGGAATTTTCTAATTACACCATCCTATTAATTCTATGGAGAGAGAGTTCTTATTTTCCGATTTTGCTTTTAACTTGGAACTTTAGTTTTCAATTTTAAGTAGTGTAAATAGATTTCAATTCTCAAGAAGTTTCAATTTCAAAATTCAATGTTCCTCAATTTGATTTTCTTGTTTGTTCTTAGTTTTCTAAGCATGATTGGTTAAGTTTTCTTGGGCCAAGGCAAAAATAATGTCCTTTTCGATGATTCTTAAGACGCCTAGCTTCATAATTTAATTTTAAGTTCTTTAATTGCTAGTTCAATTTGTATCTGATAGCTTTAGAAATCATTGATTCAAGATCTGATTAACATTGATTTGCATAATTTATCGATGAGCTTGTAGATGTTGCTTAGCTTAGAACTCTCATGACAATTTTGCATGTGGGTTACTAAACTTAGAACTTTTATTGTTCTTAAGATAGATTATGCACATCAAGTGTTCAATCCATGGCTTGTTTCAATTGAACTTAGTTTTCTTAAAAAATCAGAACAAGTCAAATTGGTGACTTACAAACTCTTGGCACATTGAGATCGCGCAAGACGTAAGCCTTGGATTTAACGGGTTTGCGTGGTTTGTAGGGTGTTGCACAGGCTCCTGGTTTATCCATTGGCAATGCGGTTTGTTGAGGGTTGCAATAAATGGTGGGAATCCAGGTCACCAAAAAAAAAAAAAAAAAGATTGACTTGGATTGGCATTAAAATTGTCTTACCTAACTTTTTAATATAAGATTTTTATTAAATTCAATTTCTATTTCAAAAATTTACAAACAATATTGAATTAGATTTTAATTTCGATTTTCAAATTTATGTGAGTCTTGGTTTTGTCAATTAAATTCATTTGAATTAATCACCGTTATACACCTTAGATCTCCGTGGAAATCGGTCTGGTACTTACTAGTTTATTTTCCTTCAATCATACCTTGCACTTGGGGAAGTTTGTTTCAATTTTTTTTGTTATAAACACTTAAATCAGAATCACTGGTATTTTCCTTTTAATCATAAAATGTGCTTATATTTGTGCATTTTGTTAATTATATTGTAGGTAATGCCAAAAAAAACCAAAACTAGGGAAAGAATTTGGAGCTATCGAATGTCAAGAAGGTGAAATTTTTTATTACCATAGAGTTTATTTGTAAAATTTTAGGAATTTTCAGTCTACGATTATTGTGATCTAATTTTTATTTTTACTTTTTTTTTGGTTCTAGCGCTAGCAATGTAGATGGGTAATAGGATCAATCAATAACATTGTTACCCATGGCATGATGTCTTGGAAAAGTAGACCCAATGAACTTTTTCATATGGCACCACTAGGTGAGGGAAATATGTGCATGTCAATTGATGTTATGAAGGTTAGAGAGGCCCCTTTTCCTATACCTATCCCTGGAGAGGTAGTTAATGTAAATGCAATTGGATGCCATGTTGCTTGGCCCAACAACCTTATATTGTTTTGCCTCTGAGTTACACATATCTTTTTACATTTTTCCATGTGGAATTTAAATTACTAGACTACTAATTAGCGGGTACTTTTTGAAAATGTTTGGCTTGGGTTGCTTCAAAGAAACCCAACATGGTCGGAAATGAGGTATAATGTGATATTTTAAAAGATTTATTATGATTCCTTTACTAGATATTTTTCATTTAATGTTAAATGTTGCTTATCACTGTGTACTTTGTATAATATATAACTTAGGTGACATCAAAAAGACAAAATTAGGAAAAGAATTTAGAGTACCCAAAAGTTAAGAAGGTGTAATTTTTTACATGTTTATTTTTTCTACATTGTTCGACTGTGAACTTATGGTTCATGTCTAATTTCCTAGCTTTTTATTGTAGAGTAAGCAATGTAGACTGACAATGAGATACTTTAATAACATTGTTGCTTTTGGGAAGGTGTATGAGAAAAATGAACCGAATGAACTTGATACAATACCTCTTAGGAAAGGTAATATGTGAGTGTTAATTAATATAGCAAAAGTATCGGATGCCTTTCTTCCTTACCTATCCTTGGAGATGCCACTATTGTAAGGGATGGTGTCGAATATTATGTAGTATAGCCTAGAAGACTTATATAGTTTCCTGATGAGATAATATATATGATTATGATTTTTTTATCTCAAATTTTTAATTAATTGACTAATTATTACTTCTTGTTTTCTTGAAATATTTGGCTTAGGGTGCTTAAAAAAACATGATGTGATTGGAAATGAGGTATAATGTGCTATTTTAGAAGCTTTATAATAATTTATTTATGTAATTTATGTTGGTTTACAATTGTATCCTTTGATACTTTTTTAATGTAGAGACTTGTTATGGAATTGTTGGTCATGGAGTGGTTGAGGATGAGGTAAAAATTACCACTGTAAATGATGAACTACAAGTTTTTGAAAAGGCAAGAGTAACTTATGCTTCTACACATATGACCTAGGTGACTTCAAAAAATGTAGATTGGGAAAACAATCTGAAATGTATTGAACTATAGCTATTATGATTCCACTAGAGAATGACATACTTGGTGTAAAGGTTGATGTTGATCTGAAAAAAGTTGATAGAGAGTATACATATTATATGATAATAGTATTTTCCACATGCATAATGTTATATATAAGGTAATAGTTATTGAATACGTCTTTTAATGATTGTAGAAGTATGTAATGTTTTGCTAGACAACTCTATTTGGGTATCAAGGCTTTGAATATGGATACAAGATATGCATTTCTTAACCCTTGCATCCTAAGTGATAAATATAAGGATGGTGAAACTTTAAAGCCAACAATACTTGCAAGCCAACTTCAAGATGTCAAGAATGACCAATTAGTTTTGGTTTTTGCAGTGTTGGATAATTTTATATATCTACATATTGTTCATCATAATTTTATGGAATGTAGTTTGGAACCAATCTTTATTTTGGAAAAAGTTTTCTTTTTAATTAATTATGTCTTGTTTCATATGAGGGCTCATTAGGTATTGTGTGTCCTTTAGTTGTCTTCTATAACGGTGTACCTCATGGATTCAGTTAATAAAGAATTTAACTTACACCTTCAACTTCTGATTAAGGCGTAAGTTTTCTGGACTTTGAGTATTATTGTTTAATACATTTTCTTATTATATTATGTTAATAATAATTAAAAGTATTGCCTACTTGAAGGGCATTCAAAATCGATGACAGCAAGGGAAAATAGAGGAGTATAAAAAATGGAATAATAATTAAGGTATAAATGTAATCTCTTTATTTTTTTTTTGGGTTTTTTCTAAAATTGTTTTTTTATAGTTTTTCTTATCAAAATTGATGTATTTTTCTATAATATCTGAAACATCTCTCAATCGTGGAATATGGATTCTATGTGATGAAATACATGAAGAGTTGATTAGAAATGAGAGGATCTTAAGAAGAGGAAAAGTGAGACTTATTTTTAGCTTATACTGTTTATATTGCTTTATGAAGAGAACTGTTAGGTTGTAAGTATTCTTTATTTCAATCAATTGTAGTTCAATGGCATCAAAACTTACATGAAAGCTAAAATTGATGAAGTGTGAGTCAAGTGGATAATGGTTGTCTTCTTCAAGGAATTCGCTTAAGGTTGTTTTCTTAACTCTTTCAACAATGCGATTGTTATTAACAATCGATAGCTTCCACTTATCTTTTTATTTTATAGTTTTTTAATCTCCTTTGAAAGTTTTATTGGTTTTGGCTCGGTAACTCTCATAGCTACTGATGATTTGGTTCTTTTTAATACTATTATGGATAGTTTACTTTTGTTCTTGTATGTTGGTTATGGTAGTTATTTTGAATTATTAATTAGCTTTTGGAAAGATGATTAACTGCTTGTACTAAGGCAATTTTGGTTAGTTGATGAAATTGATAATGGGTATTCCTTACCTTTTCTATCAAATCTAAATTGTGATTTTAATTTTTTTCTATGGTATTCACTTGTTCAAATTGTTGTGTTGTTGCTCTCTCCTTACGATGGTTGGATGTCGATATTGAATGGTTTGCTAATTTATATTTGGTAGTGGTTTTGTTTAATCCTACATGGCATTGCTTATTGATTGGTGTGGAGTTATTTTTTGATTTTGTATGATACTCAATTGTTTAATTGTTGCTATTTTTTTTTTTATTGTTGATCTATACGTCTCTCTATTAGTTTGTCATCTACTCTGGCTGCAAGTTTTGCATTTTTTCAAATGGAAAAAAAGAAAAAGAAAAAAAGCAATTTCAATCATGTTCTAAACTGAGATGTTAAATACATTTAACCAAGGTTTAAGATGAAAAATCGAGATCTAAAAACAAAAAAAGACCATGCCAAACTATTTTCTATCTCATTTTCTAGATATAAAAGATCACAGTTTTTCAATGTGATTATTTGTTTATATTTGACCACGGTTTTTCGAATAAAGTGAGATCAAAACCATAAATGATCACGTGAGATTTATTTTCATCTCGTTTTTACCATAAAAGATCATGCTTTTAAAGTGATTTCACTCAGATCAATCATGATTTTATGAACGATATGGAAAGTAAAACATTACATCTAAAAACTATAATGTCTATGTAGTTTTATAATAGTATGAGCTCTCCATTTATCCCTTTTACTCAAGTTGGCATGGAAATGCAAATGTCACAGAAGTAATTGAATTGAACTAATGTATTACATCTTTCCTTTTTTTTTTTTCCTTTTTTTTTCAATGAGATATATTATTATAATTCTTAGTTGCTATGTTCTTAATAAATGACTCTTATATTATAGTGAACTAACAACATCTAACATATTTATTTCTTCATTCTTTTATTTTTTTTTCATTTTAAATATTCTTACAGGTTTGAGATGATTGAATGGGGTTTGAGGATGATTGGAGAAAATTTTGACAAGGACAAAAAGTGTACTAAATTTTGACAGAAGATGACATTACGCTTGACAACCATTAGCGAGTAACTGAGCTACCAGTTACCAGCTTGTTGGTTTTTTTTAAAATAACCAAATTTACCTTCTTACGTTTTATATTTTTTCTTATACTTTGAAGTGCAAAAATGTCAAATTAACAAAAAGTTAAAAAGTTAACTATCAAAAAATTCGTTTTTTTCTCTTTCTACTTATAAAAAAAGCTAGTTTTACAATAAAAACTAGCTTGGGATGGGTAGCTATTGAGGAGTAGTTTCAAAGTCCATGAATTCTTAGTTTTGTTAGGTGTGATGTATTTTTTGTTACTTAATGATGTTTTGTTTACTCTCTTTTGGTAATACTTTTGTCATCTCACTGAAAAGGTTTTCAATTAAAGTAGCATTGTTTAGTTTATTTTAGTCTTGTTTGGCTAGTTGACATGAATTAAATTTTTGTAGAAGGGTATTTATGTCATTAAAATTATATAATATCTTATTAAAATAATGAGAGTATATGTGTAATTTTATTTAATAAAAAAAGTAAAGTGGAGTGTAAGAATCCTTTTGTGGAGTGTAAATAGACCCACTCATGTAAGTATATCTGCACTCCACAAATCTCTCCTTGTTTTACTAGTTACTCTTATTTAAAATTTAAAATGACATAATTTCCCATCACAAAGAAAATATTTACAAATTTGAACAAATATCTTTAGATTTACAAAAGAATAGGAAATATTTTTAAGGCTAATAAATTTTTTTTTATATTTATAATTTTAACAATCATATAAAATAAAATTTATTTTATTTTATAATTTGATTAAATAAAATAATTTCTCTCATTTTTTAATAAAATTTTATTATTTTAACTTTTCTCATTATACTCAAATCATTTAAGGTTCTATATAATCATTTCAGTTCATACAATTAAATAATATTTTTTAAAAATAATGTAAATAAGATGTAAAAAAATGTAATGTGGTAAATGTTGAAATAAATAAACTAGAAAAGATTTGTAAAAACTAAATAAGTATCAAGATAATAAAAAATGGCAAAAGTTTATAAATAAATTGAAATAAAATAAGTTATTTTTTTATTTTATAAAATTTATATAATTTTAAAAATATAAAGGAAAATCAAATTTATTTTAATCTTTCAAAATATTTTTTTATTACATAAAACCTACAAATGTGAAGCTAATACAACTTGTAAATTTAAAATTTTAAGTCTTTTTTACCTTTATTAACTTTTCTCACCCAGATGCAAAATCGAATAGTTAATTTTGATTTCTTATCATTAATGTACAAATACATAAATAAATAAATAAATAAACTATCAAAAAAATTATTAAACTCGGAAAATAAATAAACTGAAAAAATTAACTTTTAAGTATTTAGATAGATTTATGAAACAAATTATAAGTATTTTTCTTTAGAAACTTAATTTCAATTTTTATGATAATATAGTTTTTAAATCTATAATTCTAAACTTTTTATCGTAATAAGTACTTTTTATTGCATAACTGAATTATTTTTAAAAATAATTTAAATTGTAATTGCTTGTCCACTTATCAAAATATCTTTAAAACAAATTAGTAAGTTAACTTATGTATATATTCTTAAGAAAATAGTTTTATTACAACATAAATGTATTTATAATATTATATATAATTATGTGGTGGATTGAGTTTTTGTATCGAGGCTTTCATGACATTATAAGTATATAAAACATATTGGAAAAGAAATACAGATAATTATGTATTTTTAATCAATGAAAAAGTGAAATAAAATGCAAGAGTATGTTTGTGGAGGGTAAATAAGCTTCCCTTATTATTTATTACTTATACGGCTTTGGTAAGTA
The DNA here is from genome assembly GCA_003260245.2 of Sideroxylon spinosum. Classification (NCBI taxonomy): domain Eukaryota; kingdom Viridiplantae; phylum Streptophyta; class Magnoliopsida; order Ericales; family Sapotaceae; genus Sideroxylon; species Sideroxylon spinosum. The sequence goes on along the minus strand of QLOD02140122.1, from coordinate 2,605 downwards.
GGATGAAAAATGAAAAAAAAAAAATCAGTAAGAACGAATGTTTCATCTTTTCAAAAAATAAAGTTCTCTTTCCTCATTTTTGTTTGATAAGAGAATTTTTCCATCCTTCAAATAAAGAAAATTTTCAGTCCTCAGTTTCATTTGGCAAGAGGGATGGAAAAATGGGAGGATTTATTTTCCCTTGTCTGGTTTAGGAATAAAGTAGCAAGGATGAAAAATGTGTAGATTGTCAAATTACTACTACGTGTTTATTTCCTTGAGACAATGATAATCTTATGAGTTAGTATGACTAAACAAGACTGATACACCCAAAAAAAAAAAAAAAAATCCCTTTTTTTTATTTATTTAACTAGTAAATAGTTACTTAAAGTATAGTTGTATTTGTAAAGCAATTGATATGATTGCGAAAATTGAACAAACAACAACAAAAGTTACGAAAAAACACAAGGTATTAAAGAACTTGAGGGGTTAATAACATTTCTGTTATTAAATCTTATCAGTTACGCGGTCCGTTAATGATTGCAATAAACTGGTAGGGTTACAGGTTACAAAAAAAAAAACAAAAAATTCCTGTTATGATATTAAGGTTATCTGATTAAAATCGAATAGTTTACACAAAAATAAGTTCTAAATTCTTATTTCAAATTTTTATCTCATTATAAATATCTATTGAATTATTAATTTAAGTAAATTCATTTAAATTATTAATTAATTCTCATTTATAATGAAAGACATGATTGAAATTAAAAAAAAAGGTATTTTAAAACATTAAATAATACTAAGCAATAATTCAAGAAGATTTAAGGGCAATTAAACTCCATAAATATTAAATAAAAGTTAGGCAAATATTAAACATATCTTCAGGACTCTGATATGATATCTAAATCCAAAAAAATACTAAACGAAGAACTCTATTTCGTATCAATTTTTCGAATTAAATTTTATCACATATCATTTTTATATTAACTTTTAATTTTTTTTGATAAATCAAACACCACCTTAATAAAAGTGGTCTTTGATTAATCCAAAATATAAATAAATAAATTAAAAATTGATGTAAAAGTGTTATAAATATTTTTAAAAAAATTAAGTAAGATACTGTTGGACACATCATTTTGTCACCTTTAACTAATGGACTTCTATTGTTTCCAGGATCGTGGTACGTTATTACTCCCCTCTGAATGTTCGTCGACGTTACCAAGGCGGCACAAAAGCACAGATAAAGTGTGTTTATCCAACGAAAGTTCACTGCGTACCTGGCGGCATTTCAAAATAAAGTGTATTTATAATTTTTAATTATTGAGACCACTACGTATGATTATCAAAAATTTAGAAAGTTTATGTATAATTTGCCCAATAGTAATTAGGTTAGAATTTAATTTAATTTTAAAATTAAATTAGTTCTCTTGACTATCAATTAAAAACATATTTAATTAATTATATTCAATATTTGAGTTATTTTTATAAAATATAGTGTACAATCAACAAAAATAATACTTTTAAGTTATTTTTATAAATCAGTTAAAAATTAATTTAATAAAGTCAAAATTAATAATAATTCTAACTCAAGCTAAATTTATAAAATGAATAAAGAATTAAAAATAAAAAACATATACTAAAATTAACAAATAATTTAAAATACTTACCCAAAGAAATTTAAAATAACAAAGAGACCAAAGAGATTAGATAAATTAATTTTTTATTTAACATATATTTTAGAACAAATTTTAATTTTTATGACTCAGCTAAACTAAAATTAGATAAAATATAAATTTTTGGTATTCGTATGAAAATTCGACTGTAATTAAATTTTTCGACTCATCCAGCAGTAATACAAATAAAAAATTATAAAAAAATAACTTAATAATTATTTTATAATGTTATGTGATTTAATTAAAATATTTTATAATATATTGAAATTTATATTTTGTTTGTAGGACCTTATTCGTGAACCCGAAAAATTAAAAGTTATGAAAAATTTGTATTTTCTTTTAATTAAAATTTATTAAATATTATTTTCACATTAAATTTTTATATTTTTATTTTATTTTTTAATTAAATTTTTTTTTTAAACCAGACACTCCAAAAGAATATTATTCGACACATCATTTTATCACGGATCAACACTGGCAAGATACTATTGGACGCATCATTGTGTCTTCTTTTAACTAGTGGAAATCTTTCCAAGATCGTGGTAAGTTAATACTCGCTGTAAATAACCGTTGGTTGACGTCACCGAGGCGGCACAACAACAGCACTGGTAATATCCAACCAAAGTCCTCCACGTGCCCATCGAAACCCGCGAGGCACTTTGGCCTGCTTAGGAAGCCTTTGGCAGCATAATTTTTTTTTTTTTGGTAATTTTTGATATTTTTTATTAGAAGTTGTTAGTTGTAACGTTTGATTTGTTTGATGAATTAACTAATAATTTTTAATAATTTTTTATAACTTTTAAGTGTTTAATAAAGTTTTAATGATTTTTGATATTTTTAGTAATTTTAAAAAACTTTTAGTCGAAACTTACGTGACACTTTGGCTTTCTTAGGAAATGTTTGGCAAGTATAATTTTTTTTTTGTAACGTTTGATATTTTACTAAAAATTATT
>QLOD02140089.1:0-18686 GCA_003260245.2 Sideroxylon spinosum | reverse complement strand
GACGCTACTATCTACCATCTGGTCATGTCAACATATAGCCCATCAGGTTCTTTTCCCACTATAAGTCGTAAAAAGTTAGTCAAGGTACGGGTTCATCTTCCTCTCCTCTTCCTATTTTCTATCGCTCTCTATCTGACTCTCTCCTTACATACGAGTATTATTCATGGACCTTGACTAACTTAAGCATTAGAGATTCCTTGGTTGTGGCCTATCTCCGACCGCTTTATTTCATTAATTTTACTACTTGCAGGTTATCGAATATTATTAATGCTACTATCTATCGTCAATGTCAAGTCATATAAACATACGGCATATCCGGTTCTCTTTCTCAATAAATAGTAAGAAGTTAGTTAAGGTACGGGTTCGTCTTTTTCTTCTCTTCCAGTTCTCCCTCTATCTGATTTTCTCTTTACATACGAGTATTTTTCATTAGACCTGTGACTAACTTAAGCGACGGAGTGTCCTTGGCCGAAGACTAACTCCGACCGCTTTATTTCACTATTTTTTTCAAGCAGGTAACCAAACATTATTACAGCTACTATCTACTATCTGTATACATTCCTATCAACATATAGGATGTCAGGTTCTTTCTCTACATCAATAGTGAAAATTTGGTCAAGGTACGGGTTCTTTATCTTCTGCTTCTTTTCCTCTTCTCTCTCTCTATCCGACCCTCTCTTTACATATGAGTACTATTCAAGAGACCTGCAAATAACTTAAGCATTGAAGAGTCCTTGGCCGGAGACTATCTCCGACTGCTTTATTTCACTATTTTGTTTCATGTAGGTAACCAAAATTTATTACTGCTACTATCTACCGTCTATATTCAGTCATGTCAACAAACTGCACGTCAGGTTCTTTCTCTATATAAATAGTAAAAGTTATTTAAGGTACGGGCCCTTGGTCTTCTTATTATTTTCCTCTTCTCTCTCTCTCTTTATCCGACGCTCTCTCTACAAACGAGTGTTATTCATGAGACCTATGCCAACTTAAGCATCGGAGAGTCCTTGGTGATGGACTATCTCTGACCGCTTTGTTTCACTATTTTTGTTATACGTAGGTTTACGAACATTATTAATGCTACTATCTACCATCTAACAATGTCAACATATAGTACGCCAGGTTCTTTTCTCACAATAAATAGTAATAAGTTAGTCAAGGTATAGGTTCATCTTCCTCGTCTCTTCCTATTCTCTCTCTCTCTCTCTCTATCCGACTCTCTCTTTACATACGAGTATTATTCATGAGACCTATAACTAACTTAAGAATTGGAGATTCCTTGGTTGTGGACTATCTCCGATCATTTGTTTTTCACTAATTTGGTTACATGCAGGTTATCGAATATTATTAATGCTACTATCTACCGTCAATATCAAGTCATATCAGCATATAGCATATCATGTTCTCTTTCTCAATAAATAGTAAGAAGTTAGTTAAGATATGGGTTCGTCTTCTACTTCTCTTCCTCTTCTTTGTTTATCCGATTCTCTCTTTACATACGAGTGTTATTCGTTAGACCTGTGACTAACTTAAGCGTCGAAGTGTCCTTGGTCGGAGACTATGTCCGACCGCTTTATTTCACTATTTTTTTCATGCTGGTAACCAAACACTATTACTGCTACTGTTTACTGTCTATATCCAGTCATATCAAGATACAGCATGTCAGGTTCTTTCTCTACATAAATAGCAAAAATTCGGTTAAGGTACGTGTTCTTTGTCTTGTGCTTCTTTTCCTCATCTCTGTCTCTTTCCGACCCTCTCTTTACATACGAGTACTATTCATGAGACCTACGAATAATTTAAGCATTGGGAGTCCTTGGTTGGAGACTATCTCCGACCGCTTTATTTCAGTATTTTTTTTCATGTAGGCAACAGAAATTAATTACTGCTACTATCTACCGTCTATATCCAGTCATGTCAACATACCGCACGTCCGGTTCTTATTCTGTATAAATAGTAAAAAGTTATTTAAGGTACGGCACTTCGTGTTCTTATTCTTTTTTCCTCTTCTCTCTCTCTCTTTATACGACCCTTTCTCTACATACGAGTGTTATTCATGAGACCTGCGCTAACTTAAGCATCGGAGAGTCCTTGGTCATGGACTATCTTCGACCGTTATATTTCACTGTTTTTGTTAAATGCAGGTTTGCGAACGTTATTAATGCTGCTATCTACCATCAAGTCATGTCAACATATAGCACGTCAGGTTCTTTCTCACTATAAATAGTAAAAAGTTAGTCAAGGTATGGGTTCATCTTCCTCTTCTCTTCCTATTGTCTCTCTCTCTTTATCCGACTCTCTCTTTACATATGAGTATTATTCATGAGACCTGTGACCAACTTAAGCATCGAAGATTCCTTGGTTGTGGACTATCTTCGACCGCTTTATTTGACTAATTTTGTTACAAGCAGGTTATCGAATATTATTAATGTTGCTATCTACCGTCAATGTCAAGTCATATCAACATACAGCATATCGGGTTTTCTTTCTCAATAAATGGTAAGAAGTTAGTTAAGGTACGGGTTCGTCTTCTTCTTCTCTTCCTCTTTTCTCTCTATCCGATTCTCTCTTTACATACGAGTATTACTCATTAGACCTGTGACTAACTTAAGCGTCGGAGTGTCCTTGGTCGGAGAATACCTCCGACCACTTTATTCAATTATTTTTCTCATGCAGGTAACCAAACATTATTACTGCTACTATCTGCTGTCTATATCCGTCATATCAATGTATAGCATGTTAGGTTCTTTCTCTACATAAATAGTGAAAATTCGATCAAGGTACGGATTCTTTGTCTTCTGCTTCTTTTCCTCTTCTCTCTCTTTATCCGACCCCCTCTTTACATACGAGTACTATCCATGAGACCTACAAATAAATTAAGCATTGGAGAGTCCTTGTCTCCGATCGCTTTATTTCACTATTTTCTTTTATGTAAGTAACCGAAATTTATTACTGCTGCTCTCTACCATCCATATCTAGCCATTTCATCAGACCGCACGTCGGGTTCTTTCTCTGTATAAATAGTAAAAAGTTATTTACGGTATGACCTCTTTGACTTCTTATTCTTTTCCTCTTCTCTCTCTCTCTTTAAATACGAGTATTATTCATTAGACCGGTGACTAACTTCTCCGACGGCTTTATTTCACTATTTTTTTCAATCAGGTAACAAAACATTGTTACTGCTTCTATCTACTGTTTATATCCACTCATATCAACATATAGCATGTCGGGTTCTTTCTCTACATAAATAGTGATAATTCGATCAAGGTACGGGTTCTTTGTCTTCTATTTCTTTTCTTCTTCTCTCTCTCTACTCGACCCTCTCTTTGCATACGTGTAATATTCATATGACCTGCGAATAACTTAAGCATTGGAGAGTCCTTGGTCGGAGACTATCTCCGACCGCTTTATTTTACTATTTGTCTTCATGTAGGTAACCGAAATTTATTACTGCTGCTATCTACCGTCTATATCCAGTCATGTCATAATACCGTATGTCAGGTTCTTTCTCTGTATAAATAATAAAATGTTACTTAAGGTACAGGCTCTTCATCTTCTTATTCATTTCTCTTCTCTCTCTCTCTTTATCCGACCTTCTCTCCACATACGAGTGTTATTCATTAGACCTACGCTAACTTAAGCATCGGAGAGTCCCTAGTCATGGACTATCTCCGACCGCTTTATTTCACTTTTCCATTACGTGCAGGTTTGCAAATGTTATTAATGCTACTATCTACCATCTAGTCGTGTTAACATGTAGCACGTCAAGTTCTTTCTCACTATAGCTGGTAAAAGTTAGTCAAGGTACGGGTTCATCTTCCACTTCTTTTCCTATTCTCTCTCTCTCTCTCTCTCTCTATCCGACTCTCTCTTTACATACGAGCATTATTCATGAGACCTGTGACTAACCTAAGCATCAAAGATTCCTCGATTGTGGACTATCTCCGACAACTTTATTTCACTAATTTTGTTACATGCAGGTTATTAAATATTACTAATGCTTCCATCTACCGTCAACGTCAAGTCATATCAACGTACAGCATATCAGGTTCTCTTTCTCAATAAATAATAAGAAGTTAGTTAAGGTACGGGTTCATCTTCTTCTTCTCTCCCTCTTCTCTTTCTATCTGATTCTCTCTTTACATACGAGTATTATTCATTAGACATGTGACTAACTTAAGCGTCGGAGTGTCCTCGGTCGAAGACTATCTCCGATCGCTTTATTTCACTATTTTTTTCAGGCAGGTAACCAAACATTATTACTGCTACTATCTACTGTTTAATCCAGTCATATCAACATACAGCATGTCAGGTTCTTTCTCTACATAAATAACGAAAATTCGATCAAGGTACGGGTTCTTTGTCTTCTGCTTCTTTTCCTCTTCTCTCTCTCTGTCCGACCCTCTCTTTACATACGAGTGCTACTCACGAGACTTGTGAATAAAGTACGCAATAGAGAGTCCTTGGTCGGATACTATCTCCGGCCGCTTTATTTCACTATTTTTTTTATATAGGTAACTGAAATTTATTTTTGCTACAATCTACCGTCAACATCCAGTCATGTCAACGTACCGCACGTCAGGTTCTTTCTCTGTATAAATAGTAAAAAGTCATTTAAGGTATGGGCTCTTCGTTTTCTTATTCTTTTCATCGTTTCTCTCTCTCTTTATCTGACCCTCTCTCCACATACGAGTGTTATTCATTAGCCTTGCACAAACTTAAGCATCGGAGAGTCCTTGGTCATGGACTATCTCCGACCTCTTTATTTCACTATATTTTGTTACATGCAGCTTTGCAAATGTTATTAATGCTACTATCTAGCATCTAGTCATGCCAACATATAGCATGTCAGGTTCTTTCTCACTATAAATAGTAAAAAGTTAGCCAAGGTACTCGTTAATCATCCTCTTCTCTTCCTATTCTCTCTTTCTCTCTATCCGACTATCTCTTTACATACGAGTACTATTCATGAGACATGTGACTAACTTAAGCATTAGAGATTCCTTGGCTGTGGACTAACTTCGACCACTTTATTTCACTAATTTTGTTACATGCAGGTTTGTGAACGTTATTATTGCTACTATCTACCATCTAGTCATGTCAACATATAGCACGTCAGGTTCTTTCTCACTATAAATAGTAAAAAGTTAGCCAAGGTACTGGTTAATCTTCCTCTTCTCTTCCTATTCTCTCTCTCTCTCTATCCGACTCTCTCTTTATATACGAGTATTATTCATGAAACCTCTGACTAACTTAAGCATCAGAGATTCCTTGGTTGTGGACTATCTTCGACCACTTTATTTCACTAATTTTGTTACATGCAGGTTATCGAATATTATTAATGCTACTATCTATCGTCAATGTCAAGTCATATCAAGATACGGCATATCCGGTTCTCTTTCACAATAAATAGTAAGAAGTTAGTTAAGGTACGAATTCATCTTCTTCTTCTCTGCCACTTCTCTCTCTATCCGATTTTCTCTTTACATACGAGTATTATTCATTAGACCTGTGACTAACCTAAGCGTCGGAGTGTCCTTGGTCGGAGACTATCTCTGACCGTTTTATTTCACTATTTTTTCAAGCAGGTAACCAAACATTATTACAGTAACTATCTACTGTCTGTATCTATTCATATCAACATATAGGATGTCAGGTTCTTTCTCTACATCAATTGTGAAAATTTGGTCAAGGTACGGGTTGTTTGTCTTCTGCTTCTTTTCCTCTTCTCTCTCTCTATCCGACCCTCTCCTTACATATGAGTACTATTCATGAGAGCTGCGAATAACTTAAGCATTGGAGAGTCCTTGGTCGGAGACTATCTCCGACCGCTTTATTGCACTATTTTTTTTTCATGTTGGTAACTGAAATTTATTGCTGCTACTATCTATTGTCTATATCCCGTCATATCAATGTACAGCATGTCAGGTTCTTTCTCTACATAAATAGTGAAAATTCAGTCAAGGTACGGGTTCTTTGTCTTCCGCTTCTTTTCCTCTTCTCTTCCTTCATCCGATCCCTCTTTACATACAAGTACTATTCTGCGAATAAATTAAGCATTGGAGAGTCCTTGTCTCCGATCACTTTATTTCATTCTTTTTTTTATGTAGGTAACTGAAATTTATTACTGCTGCTATCTACCGTCTATATCCAGTCATGTCATCAGACCGCACGTCAGGTTCTTTCTCTGTATAAATAGTAAAAAGTTATTTAAGGTACGGCCTCTTCGACTCTTATTCTTTTCCTCTTCTCACTCTCTCTCTTATCCGACCCTCTCTCCATATACGAGTGTTACTCATGACACCTGCGCTAACTTAAGCATCGGAGAGTCCTTGGTCATGGACTATCTCTGACCGCTTTATTTCACTGTTTTTGTTACATTCAGGTTTGCGAACGTTATTAATGCTACTATCAACATACAGCATATCAAGTTCTCTTTTTCAATAAATAGTAAGAAGTTAGTTAAGGTACGGGTTCGTTTTCTTCTTCTCTTCCTCTTCTCACTCTATTCGATTCTCTCTTTAAATACGAGTATTATTCATTAGATCGTTGACTAACTTAAGCATTGGAGATTTCTTGGTTGTGGACTATCTCCGACCGCTATATTTCACTAATTTTGTTACATGCAGGTTATTGAATATTATTAATGCTACTATCTACCGCCAATGTCAAGTTATATCAACATACAGCATATCATGTTTTCTTTCTCGATAACTAGTAAGAAGTTAGTTAGGGTACAGGTTCGTCTTCTTTTTCACTTCCTCTTCTCTCTCTATCCGATTCTCCCTTTACATACGAGTGTTATTCATTAGACCTGTGACTAACTTAAGCGACGGAGTGTTTTTGGCCAGAGATTATCTCCGACCATTTTATTTCACTATTTTTTTAATGCAGGTAACCAAATATTATTACTGTTACTATCTACTGTCTGTATCCATTCATATCAACATACAGTTTATCGGGTTCTTTCTCTACATAAATAGTGAAATGTTGGTCATGGTATGGGGTCTTTGTCTTCTGGTTCTTTTCCTCTTCTCCCTCTGTATCCGACCCTCTCTTTACATACGAGTAGTATTCATGAGACCTACGAATAACTTAAGCATTGGAGAGTCCTTGGTCTGAGACTATCTCTGAGCACTTTATTTCACTATTTTTTTTCATATAGGCAACCGAAATTTATTGCTGCTGCTATCTACTGTCTATATCCAGTAATGTCAACATACCGCACGTCAGGGTCTTTCTCTGTATAAATAGTAAAAAGTGTTTTAAGGTACGGGCTCTTCGTCTTCTTATTCTTTTCCTCGTCTCTCTCTCTCTCTCTCTCTCTCTCTTTATCTGGCTCTCTCTCCACAAACGAGTGTTATTCTTAACACCTACGCTAACTTAAGCATCGGATAGTCCTTGATCATAGACTATCTCCGACCGCTTTATTTTACTATTTTTGTTACATGTAGGTTTGCGAACGTTATTATGCTACTATCTACCAACTAAACAAGTCAACATAAAGCATGTCAGGTTCTTTCTCACCATAAATAGTAAAAAGTTAGTCAAGCTACGGTTTCATCGTCGTCTTCTCTTCCTATTCTCTCTCTCTCTCTCTATATCCGACTCTCTCTTTACATGCGACTATTATTCATGCGACCTGTGACCGACTTAAGCATTTGAGATTCCTTGGTTGTGGACTTTGTCCAACTGCTTTATTTCACTAACTTTGTTACAGGCAACTTATCGAATGTTATTAATGCTACTATCTACCGTCCATGTCCAGTCATATCAATATACAGCATATCAGGTTATCTTTCTCAATAAATAGTAAGAAGTTAGTTAACGTACGGGCTCATCTTCTTCTTTCTCTTCCTCTTCTCTCTCTATCTGATTCTCTCTTTACATACGAGTTTTATTCATTAGACCTGTGACTAACTTAAGCGTCGGAGTGTCCTTGGTCGGAGACTATCTCCGATCGCTTATTTCACTATTTTTTTCATGTAAGTAACCAAACATTATTACTGCTACTATCTACTATCTAATCTAGTCATATCAATATACAGCATGTCAGGTTCTTTCTCTACATAAGTAGCAAAAATTCGATCACGGTACGGGTTCTTTGTCTTCTGTTTCTTTTCCTTTTCTCTCTCACTTTCCGACCCCCACGTTACATACGAATACCATTCACGAGACCTGTGAATAAATTAAGCATTGGAGAGTCCTTGGCCGGATACTATCTCCGACCGCTTTATTTCACCATTTTTTTTCATGTAGGTAACCGAAATTTATTTTTGCTACTATCTACCGTCTCCATCCATTCTTGTCAATGTACCGCACGTAAGGTTCTTTCTCTGTATTAATAGCAAAAAGTTATTTATGGTAAGGGCTCTTTGTCTTCTTATTCTTTTCCTCTTCTCTCTCTCTTTTTATCTGACCCTCTCTCCACATACGAGTGTTATTCGTGAGACCTGCGCTAACTTAAGCACCGGAGAGTCCTTGGTCATGGACTATCTCCGACAACTTTATTTCACTTTTTTTGTTACATGCAGGTTTGGGCTCTTTGTCTTCTGCTTCTTTTTCGCTTCTCTATCTCTATCTGACCCTCTCTTTACATATGAGTACTATTCATGAGCCCTGCGAATAACTTAAGCATAGGAAAGTCCCTTGTCGGAGACTATCTCCGGCTGCTTTATTTCACTCTTTGTTTTCATGTAGGTACCTAAAATTTATTGCTGCTACTATCTACCGTCTATATCCAGTCATGTCAACATACCACACGTCAGGTTCTTTTTCTGCATAAATAGTAAAAGGCTATTTAAGGTACGGGCTCTTCCACTTCTTATTCTTTTCCTCTTCCCTCTCTCTCTCCTTATCCTACCATCTCTCCACATAGGAGTGTTCCTCAAGAGACCTGCGCTAAGTTAAGCATCGGAGAGTCCTTGGTAATGGACTATCTCCGACTGCTTTACTTCACTGTTTTTGTTACATGCAGGTTTACGAACGTTATTAATGCTACTATCTAACATCTAGTCTTGTCAACATGTAGCACGACAGGTTCTTTCTCACGATAAATAGGAAACAGTTAGCCAGGGTACTGGTTCATCTTCCTCTTCTCTTCCTATTCTCTCTCTCTCTCTCTCTCTATCCGACTCTCTCTTTACATATGAGTATTATTCATGAGACCTGTAACTAACTTAAGAATTGGAGATTCCTTGGTTGTGGACTATCTCCGATCGTTTTTTTTTCACTAATTTTGTTACATGTAGGTTATCGACTATTATTAATGCTACTATCTACCGTCAATATCAAGTCATATCAACATATAGCATATCATGTTCCCTTTCTCAATAAATAGTAGGAAGTTAGTTAAGGTACGGGTTCGTCTTCTTCTTCTGTTCCTTCTAGTTAACATATGGGTACATCTTCTACTTCTCTTCCTCTTCTCCGTCTACCCGATTCTCTCTTTACATACGAGTGTTATTCGTTAGACCTGTGACTAGCTTAAGCGTCGGAGTGACCTTAGTCGGAGACTATCTCCGAGCGTTTTATTTCACTATTTTTTTCATGCAGGTAACCAAACACTATTACTGCTACTATCTACTGTCTATATCTAGTCATATCGAGATATAGCATATCAGGTTCCTTCTCTACATAAATACTAAAAATTTGGTAAAGGTACGCGTTCTTTGTCTTCCGCTTCTTTTTTTCTTCTCTCTCTCTACCCGACCCTCTCTTTACATACGAGTACTATTAATGAGACCTGCGAATACTTAATCATTGGAGAGTCCTTGTTGAAGACTATCTCCGACCGCTTTATTTCATTATTTTTTTTCATGCAAGTAACCGAAATTTATTACTGATACTATCTACCGTCTATATCCAGTCATGTCAACATACCGCACGTCAGGTTCTTTTTTTGTGTAAATAGTAAAAAGTTATTTAAGGTACAGGATCTTTGTCTTTCTATTCTTTTCCTCTTCCCATTCTCTCTTTATATGCCCCTCTCTCCACATACGAGTGTTATTCATGAGACCTGCATTAACTTCAGCATTGGAGAGTCCTTGGTCATGGACTCTCTCTGACCGTTTTATTTCACTATTTTTGCTTCATGTAGCTTTGCGAACGTTATTAATGCTACTATCTACCATCTAGTCATGTCGACATATAGCACATCAGGTTCTTTCTCACTATAAATAGTAAAAAGTTAGTCAAGGTACGGGTTCATCGTCCCCTTCTCTTCCTATTCTCTCTCTCCCTTTATCCGACTCTCTCTTTACATACGAGTATTTTACATGAGACCTATGACTAACTTAAGAATCGGAGATTCCTTGGTTGTGGACTATCTGTGACCCCTTTTTTTTCACTAATTTTGTTACATGTAGGTTATCGAATATTATTAATGCTACTATCTACCGTCAATGTCAAGTCATATCGACATACAGCATATCACATTCTCATTTTCAATAAATAGTAAGAAGTTACTTAAGGTACGGGTTCATCTTCTTCATCTCTTCCTCTTCTCCCCCAATCCGATTCTCTCGTTACATACGAGTATTATTCATTAGACTTGTGACTAACTTAAGCGTCAGAGTGTCCTTGGTCGGAGACTATCTCTGACCACTTTATTTCACTACTATCTACTGTCTATATCCAGTCATATCAAGATATAGCATGTTAGGTTCTTTCTCTACATAAATAGGGAAAATTAGGTCAAGGTACATGTTCCTTGTCTTCTGCTTCTTTTCCTCTTCTCTCTCTCTTTCCGACCCTCTCTTTACATACAAGTACTGTCCATGAGACCTGCGAATAATTTAAGCATTGGGGGTCCTTGCTTGGTGACTATCTCCAACCGCTTTATTTCACTATTTTATTTCATGTGGGTAACCAAAATTAATTACTGCTACTATCTACCGTCTATATCCAGTCATGTCAACATACCGCACGTCAGGTTCTTTTTCTGTATAAATAGTAAAAAGTAATTTAAGGTACGGCTCTTCGTCTTCTTATTCTTTTTTCTTCTTCTTTGTCTCCCCTTATACGACCCTCTCTCTACATACGAGCGTTATTCATGAGACCTGCGATAACTTAAGCATCAAAGAGTCCTTGGTCATGGACTATCTCCGACCGTTTTATTTCATTATTTTTGTTACATGCAGGTTTGCGAAAGTTATTAATGGTGCTATCTACCATCTAGTCATGTCAACATATAGTATGTCAGGTTCTTTCTCACTATAAATAGTAAAAAGTTAGTCAAGGTTTGGGTTCATCTTCCTCTTCTCTTCCTTTTCTCTCTCTCCCTCTATCCGACTCTCTCTTTACATACGAGTATTATTCATGAGACGTGTGACTAACTTAAACATCGAAGATTCCTTGGTTGTGGACTATCTTCGACCGTTTTATTTCACTAATTTTGTTACATGCAGGTTATCGAATATTATTAATGCTACTATCTACCGTCAATATCAAGTCATATCAATATACAGCATATCAGGTTCTCTTTCTCAATAAATAGTAAGAAGTTGGTTAAGGTACGGGTTCGTCTTTTTCTTCTCTTCCTCTTCTTTCTCTATCCGATTCTCTCTTTACATACGAGTATTATTCATTAGACCTGTGACTAACTTAAACGTCGGAGTGTCCTTGGTCAGAGAATATCTCCGACCGCTTTATTTCACTATTTTTCTCTTGCAGGTAACCAAACATTATTACTGCTATTATCTACTGTCTATATCCCGTCATATCAATGTACAGCATGTCAGGTTCTATCTCTACATAAATAGTGAAAATTCGGCCAAGGTAAGGTTTCTTTGTCTTCTGTTTCTTTTCCTCTTCTCTCTCTTTATCTGACCCCCTCTTTACATACGAGTACTATTCATGAGACCTGTGAATAAATTAAGCACTAGAGAGTTCTTGTCTCCGATCGCTTTATTTCACTATTTTTTTCATATAGGTAACCGAAATTTATTACTGCTGCTATCTACCACCTATATCCAGTCATGTTATCAGACCGCACGTCAGGTTCTTTCTCTGTATAACTAGTAAAAAGTTATTTAAGGTACGGCGTCTTCGACTTCTTATTCTTTTCCTCCTCTCTCTCTCTTTATCCGACCCTCTCTCCACATACGAGTGTTACTCATGAGACCTGCGCTAACTTAAGCATCGGAGAGTCCTTGGTCATGGACAATCCCTGACCGCTTTAGTTCACTATTTTTGTTACATTCAGGTTTGTGAACGTTATTAATGCTACTATCAAAATGCAGCATATCAGGTTCTCTTTCTCAATAAATAGTAAGAAGTTAGTTAAGGTATGGGTTCATCTTCTTCTTCTCTTCCTCTTCTCATTTTATCCGTTTCTCTCTTTAAATACGAGTATTATTCATTAGACTGGTGACTAATTTCTCCGACCGCTTTATTTCACTATTTTTTTCATTTAGGTAACAAAACATTATTACTGCTTCTATCTACTGTTGATATCCAGTAATATCAACATACAGCATGTCGCGTTTCTTTCTCTACATAAATAGTGAAAATTCGATCAAGGTACAGGTTCTTTGTCTTCTGTTTCTCTTCCTCTTCTCTTTCTCTATTCGACCCTCTCTTTACATACGAGTAGTATTGATGAGACCTGCGAATAACTTAAGCATTAGAGAGCCTTTTGTCGGAGACTATCTCCGACCGTATTATTTCACTATTTTTTTTCATGTAGGTAACCGAAATTTATCACTGCTACTATCTACCGTCAATGTCAAGTCATATCAACATACCGTCGATATCCAGTCATGTCATCATACCGCATGTTAGGTTCTCTCTCTATATAAATAGTAAAATGTTACTTAAGGTACGGGCTCTTTGTCTTTTTATTCATTTCCTCTTCTCTCTTTCTCTTTATCCGACCCTCTCTCCACATACGAGTGTTATTCATTAGACCTACGCTAACTTAAGCATCGAAGAGTCCTTAGTCAAGGACTATCTCCAACCGCTTTATTTCACTTTTTTGTTACATGCAGGTTTGCGAATGTTATTAATGCTACTATCCACCATCTAGTCGTGTCAACATGTAGCACGTCAGGTTCTTTCTCATTATAGATAGTGAAAGTTAGTCAAGGTACGGGTTCATCGTCCTCTTCTCTTCCTATTCTCTCTCTCTCTCTATCCGACTCTTTCCTTACATACGAGCATTATTTATGAGACCGTGACTAACTTACGCATTGAAGATTCCTTGATTGTGGACTATCTCCGAGAACTTTATTTCACTAATTTTCTTACATGCAGGTTATCGAATATTACTAATGCTACTATCTACGGTCAATGTCAAGTCATATCAACATACAGCATATCAGGTTCTCTTTCTCAATAAATAGTAAGAAGTTAGTTAAGGTATGGTTTCGTCTACTTCTTCTCTTCCTCTTCTCTTTCTATCTGATTCTCTCTTTACATACGAGAATTATTCATTAGACCTGTGACTAACTTAAGCGTCGGAGTGTCCTTGGTCGGAGACTATCTCTGACTGTTTTATTTCACTATTTTTTTAATGCAGGTAACCAAACATTATTACGGCTACTATCTACTGTCTAATCCAGTCATATCAACATAGAGCATGTCAGGTTCTTTTTCTACATAAATAGCGAAAATTCGATCAAGGTACGGGTCCTTTGTCTTCTGCTTCTTTTCCTTTTCTCTCTTTTATTTGACCCTCTCTTTTCATATGAGTACTATTCATGAGACCTGTGAATAAATTAAGCATTGGAGAGTCCTTGGTCGGATGCTATCTCCGACCGTTTTATTTCATTATTTTTTTTCATGTAGGTAACCGAAATTTATTTTTGCTACAATCTACCGTCTACATCCAGTCATGTCAACGTACCACATGTCAGGTTTTTTCTCTATAAAAATAGTAAAAATTCATTTAAGGTACGGGCTCTTCGTTTTTTTATTCTTTTCCTCTTTTCTCTTTCTCTTTATCCGACCCTCTCTCCACATACGAGTGTTATTCATGAGCCTTGCGCTAACTTAAGCATCAGAGAGTCCTTGGTCATAGACTATCTCCGACCGTTTTATTTCACAGTTTTTTTTTACAAGCAGCTTTACAAACGTTATTAATGCTACTATCTAGCATCTAGTCATGTCAACATATAGCACGTCAGGTTCTTTCTCACTATAAGTAGTAAATATTTTGTCAACGTATAGGTTCATCTTCCTCTTCTCTTCCTATTCTCTCTCTCTCTCTCTATCTGACTCTCTCTTTACATACGAGTATTATTCATGAGACCTATGACTAACTTAAGCATTTAGAGTCCTTGGTCATGGACTATCTCCGACTGCTTTATTTCACTATTTTCGTTACATGCAGGTTTGCAAACGTTATTATTACTACTATCTACCATCTAGTCATGTCAACATATAGCACGTCAGGTTCTTTCTCACTATAAATAGTAAGAAGTTAGTCATGGTACGGGTTCATCTTCCTCTTCTCTTCCTATTCTCTCTCTCTCTCTCTAACCGACTCTCTCTTTACATACGCGTATTATTCATGAGACCTGTGACTCACTTAAGCATCAGGGATTCCTTGGTTGTGGACTATCTCCGACCGCTTTATTTCACTAATTTTCCTTCATGCAGGTTATCGAATATTATTAGTGCTACTATCTATCGTCAATGTCAAGTCATATAAACATACGGCATATCTAGTTCTCTTTCGCAATAAATAGTAAGAAGTTAGTTAAGGACCGGGTTTGTCTTCTTCTTCTCTTCCACTTCTCCCTCTATCCGATTTTCTCTTTACATACGAGTATTATTTATTAGACCTGTGGCTAACTTAAATGTCGGAGTGTCCTTGGTCAGAGACTATCTCCAACCGTTTTATTTCACTATTTTTTTCAAGCAAGTAATCAAACATTATTACGGCTACTATCTATTGTCTGTATCCATTCAAATCAACATATAGGATGTCAGGTTCTCCCTCTACGTCAATAGTGAAAATTTGGTCAAGGTACGGGTTGTTTGTCTTCTGCTTCTTTTCCTCTTCTCTCTCTCTCTCTATCTGACCCTCTCTTTACATACGAGTACTATTCATGAGACCTGCGAATAATTTAAGCATTAGGAGTCCTTGGTTGGAGACTACCTTCGACCGCTTTATTTCACTATTTTTTTTCATGTAGGTAAACGAAATTTATTACTGCTACTATCTACCGTCTATATCCAGTCATGTCAACATACCGCACGTCAGGTTCTTTCTCTGTATAAATAGTAAAAAGTTATTTAAGGTACGGGCTCTTCGTCGTCTGATTCTTTTCCTCTACTCTCTCTCTCTCTTTATCTAACCCTCTCTCCACGTATGAGTGTTACTCATGAGACCTGCGCTAACTTAAGCATCGGAGAGTCCTTGGTCATGGACTATCTTTGACTGCTTTATTTCACTGTTTTTGTTCAATTCAGGTTTGCGAACGTTATTAATGCTACTATCAACATACAGCAGATCAGGTTCTCTTTCTCAATAAATAGTAAGAAGTTAGTTAAGGTATAGGTTCGTCTTCTTCTTCTCTTCCTCTTCTCATTCTATCGATTCTCTCTTTGAATACGAGTATTATTCATTAGACGGTTACTAACTTCTCCGACCGCTTTATTTCACTATTTTTTTCATGCGGGTAACAAAACATTATTAGTGCTTCTATCTACTATCTCTATCCAGTCATATCAACATACAGCATATCGGGTTCTTTCTCTACATAAATAGTGAAAATTTGGTCAAGGTACGGGTTCTTTGTCTTCTGCTTTTGTTCCTCTTCACTCTCTCTATCCGACCCTCTCTTTACATACGAGTACCATTCATGAGACCTGCGAATAACTTAAGCATTTGAGTGTCCTTGGTCGAAGACTATTTCCGATCACTTTATTTCACTATTTTTTTCACGCAGGTAATCAAACATTATTACTGCTACTATCTACTGTCTATATCCAGTCATATCAACATACAGCATGTCAGGTTCTTTCCCTACATAAATAGTGAAAATTCGGTCAAGGTACGGGTTGTTTGTCTTCTGCTTCTTTTCCTTTTCTCTCTCTCTATCCGACCCTCTCTTTACATATGAGTACTACTTATGAGACCTGTGAATAACTTAAGCGTTGGAGAGTCCTTGGTCGGACACTATCTCTGACCGTTTTATTTTACTATTTTTTTCAAGTAGGTAATCGAAATTTATTACTGCTACTATGTTCCGTCTATATGCAGTCATGTCAACATACCGCACGTCAGGTTCTTTATCTGTATAAGTAGTAAAAAGTTATTTAAGGTACGGGCTCTTCGTCTTCTTATTCTTTTCCTCTTCTCTCTCTCTCTCTTTATCCGACCCTCCCTCCACGTACGAGTGTTAGTCATGAGACCTGCGCTAACTTAACCACCGGAGACTCCTTGGTCATCGACTATCTCTGACCGCTTTATTTCTCTATTTTTGTTACATGCAGGTTTACGAACGTTATTATTACTACTATCTACCATCTAGTCATGTCAACATATAGCACGTCAGGTTCTTTCTCACTATAAATAGTAAAAAGTTAGTCAAGGTACAGGTTCTTCTTCCTCTTCTCTTCCTATTCTCTCTCTCTCTCTATCCGACTTTCTCTTTACATACGAATATTATTCATGAGACCTGTGACTAACTTAAGCATCGAGTGTCCTTGGTCATGGACTATCTCTGACCGCTTTATTTCACTATTTTTGTTACATGCAGGTTTGCGAACATTATTAATGCTACTAACTACCATCTAGTCTTGTCAACATATAGCACATCAGGTTCTTTCTAACTATAAATAGTAAAAAGTTAGTCAAGGTAAGGGTGCATCTTCCTCTTGTCTTCCTATTGTCTCTCTCTCTCTATCCGACTCTCTCTTTACATACGAGTATTGTTCATGAGACCTGTGACTAACTTAAGCATCGAATATTCCTTGGTTGTGGACTACCTTCGACCGCTTTATTTCACTTATTTTGTTTACGTGCAAGTTATCGAATATTATTAATGCTACTATCTACCGTCAATGTCAAGTCATATCAACATACAGCTTATCAGGTTCTCTTTCTCAATAAATAGTAAGAAGCTAGTTAACGTACGGTTTCATCTTCTTCTTCTCTGCCTCTTCTCTTTCTATCTGATGCTCTCTTTACATACGAGTATTATTCATTAGACCTGTTACTAACTTAAGCGTCGGAATGTCCTTGGTCGAAGACTATCTCAGACTACTTTATTTCGCTATTTTTTTCATGCAGGTAACTAAACATTATTACTGCTACTATCTACTATCTAATCCAGCCATATCAAATAACGAAAATTCGGTCAAGGTACAAGTTCATTGTCTTCTGCTTCTTTTCTTTATCTCTCTCGCTATCCGACCTTCTCTTTACATACGAGTACTATTCACGAGACCTATGAATAAATTAAGCATTGGAGAGTCCTTAGTCGGATACTATCTCTGACTGCTTTATTTCACTATTTTTTTTCATGTAGGTAACTAAAATTTTTTACTGCTACTATCTACCGTCTATATCCAGTCATGTCAATATACCGCATGTTAAGTTCTTTCTCTACATAAATAGTGAAAATTCGATCATGGTACGGGTTCTTTGTCTTCTGCTTCTTTTTCTCTTCTCTCTCTCTATCCGACCCTCTCTTTACATATGAGTACCATTCATGAGCCCTACGAATAACTTAAGTATAGGAGAGTCCCTTGTCGAAGACTATCTCCGACCACTTTATTTCACTATTTTTTTTTATGTAGGTACCCAAAATTTATTACTGCTACTATCAACCGTTTATATCCAGTCATGTCAACATACCGCCATCAGGTTCTTTCTCTGTATAAATAGTAAAAAGTTATTTAAGGTACGGGCTCTTCTTCTTCTTATTTTTTTCCTCTTCTCTCTCTCTCCTTATCCGACCCTCTCTCCACATACGAGTGTTCCTCATGAGACCTATGCTAACTTGAGCATTGGAGGGTACTTGGTAATGGACAATCTCCGACTGCTTTATTTCACTATTTTTGTTAGATGCAGGTTTATGAACGTGATTAACGCTACTATCTACCATCTAGACAAGTCGACATATAGAACGCCAGGTTCTTTCTCATCAAAAATAGTAAAAAGTTAGCCAAGGTACGGTTTCATCTACCTCTTCTCTTCCTATTCTCTCTCTCTCTCTCTATCCGACTCTCTCTTTACATACGAGTATTATTCATATAACCTGTGGCCAACTTAAGCATTGGAGATTCCTTGGTTGTCGACTATCTCCGACGGTTTTATTTCACTAATTTTGTTACATGCAGGTTATCGAATATTATTAACGCTACTATCTACCATCAATGTCAATTCATATCAACATACAACATATCAAGTTCTCTTTCTCAATAAATAGTAAGATGGTGAGTTACGATACAGGTTCGTCTTCTTCTTCCCTTCCTCTTCTCTCTCTATCCAATTCTCTCTTTACGTATAAGTACTATTCATGAGACCCGCGAATAACTGAAGCATTGGAGAGTCCTTTGTTAGAGACTATCTCCGACCGCTTTATTTCACTATTTGTTTTCATGTAGGTAACCGAAATTTATTACTGCTACTATCTACCGTCTATATACAGTCATTCAACATATCGCACGTCAGGTTCTTTCTCTGTATAAATAGTAAAAAGTTATTTAAGGTACGGGCTCTTCGTCTTCTT
>QLOD02140036.1:5988-18707 GCA_003260245.2 Sideroxylon spinosum | reverse complement strand
TAGAAAGTGATGTTAGGCCACCTTTCTTTCATAGAAAAACTTGTAACTTTTCTTTGATTACATTACTGTTGGAGCCATTTTTCTTTGATTACATTACTCTTGCATTAATATATTCCATTCATGAAGGTACGCAACAATCCGTATCCTAATTCTTTTAGTCACTTCTTGATTTGAGTTCATTGTACTTATTTGATATTACATTTTTGCATGAACGATGAGAGTACCCATCTCAAGTGATTTCATTTGTGAGTGAACCACTTGTGAGATTTGGAGTCAAAGCTACTGTAATTGTGTGATGTTTGGGAATTGGCTTGAATGGATGAAATGAATTGATGCATTTAATTTTAAATACTTGAAATTGGTTAAGATTGACATGTCATGGACTAGGTTTATTCAATTTTTGGGTGATATCACTTACTGCTGACCTTAATCCATTATGATCTTTTAACTAATCGATATTTGAATTGGAACTAGTTAAGGGACATGTGGGGTAGTGTTATTTAGAATAATTTAGTCATAATATTGTATTACTAGGGACTAGCAATGTTTAAGCTGAGGAGTGTGATTACACTTGAAAAAGTGTAATTAGTAACCTTTAATTTAGTCATAAAACATACGAATAACAATCAATTAGGAGATATTTTATTCATCTTCTACAACTAATGGTTTGTATTTTATAAATGCAAAAAAAGATAGCAAATAGAAAAAATGATGAGGATGGAAAAGATGGAAGCAAAGGGAAAAATGAAAATAGACTGTCAGAGATTCAATATGGAAAGTGACGAAGCAAGTGTAGATGAGAATGAAGAAAATAGCAAGAAGACCCATTTTTTTGTTCTTGCCATCTGGACGGTAAACTGGCATTCAGACGCTGATTTCTAGTATTCACATGTGTTTTACACTTCGAAATTTTTAACTGAGGTTTTCTAAATTTCTTCTTGTTGTCTAGACACCACATTTGCCGTCTGGATAGTGCGCTCTAGTGATTTTTTTGAGATTTCTACTTTTGTACTCTACGATTTTCAGTCTATAAATAGGTTGTTATATGCAGATGTTGGATAGACTTTTGAGCCTTTTTTTTTAGTTTTAGAATTAGGGCCTAGTTTTATATATTCGTTTTTGATTGTTTGATGCTTGGAGGTTTGGATTCAAAGACTATTCTTCATACATGCTGAACAGTAATACAATTTCCAAGTTCTCTCGTAATGTGTTTGTTTTATTTTATTGTTTCGTTCCTTTTTATTATGCATGGTCGATTATTGCAATGCTAGGCTAGATTTTTGTTCTTGACTTAACCCATCAATGATGGGGAGGTATTTGTTTGAAGGTTGAATGCCATATAACCTTCACATGCAAGGTTAAACTTGCATGTAAGGTTTCTACTTTTCTGAACTAAATTTATCTAATTTGAATTTCATCGAAAACATATAGTAACGATCATATTTTCTTAAAATCACTGATATTATTATATGGGTACAACTGCTAAACATTTTTGAAATCAAATAATTCATGTTCAGACCAAAGATCTAATCAAAATATCTTCTTAGTTTTCTTTTCCTAAACGTGAACTTAAACTGAGCTTTGCATACATTTGATTTAACGATAATATCTTCTAGTTTTCTTAAATATGAATTTAAAATTGAGTATTAAAAAATTGATTTAATGATAATATTTTCTGGTTTATTTTTCTTAGACAGAAAATTTAAGCTGAGAACGAGAATCAGCATTCAATATGAAAACAACTAACCTCCCCGAATTTGTAGGTTGAACCAAGTATTTTCTATTCATTTGAAACTTTAGAATTTGATAATTTGTTGCTTTTAACTTATTTAAAATTTTACTAGTTCATTGTTTGAAGTAGATTTAAATTGTTTGCTTACTTTCGATTATTTTTGATAGTTGCATTATTTAATCAAATTCTTATTAGATAAACCTTAGGATTAATTATTCCTCATCCAATCACCCGAATTTAATTCACTTTTCTGTGTTCAAAAACATGGAATTGATTAATTTACAAAACCTAGAACTTGAAAACCTTAGCTTCCCAATGGATACGATCCTGGTCTCACTAGGTAAAACTACGCTGTAATCTCTTAGACTTGGGAGGTAACTTTCATAGTAGTTTTTTAGAAACAGTCAGTAGCGATGGTACCTTTGATGAACTTTCTTGATTGTCTAGCTCGGTAGAACTTCCTCTTTATTTAAATGGGTGCCCCTTATTGACTCGATTGAGTTTTTGTCTATGTATATTCTAGGTCAAAATTTACCTAAATTTTAGCAGAGCTTCGATTGGAAACTTTGATGATTTTTACTTGTTGAGGTTTGTCGATAATCCTACCTTAAATTTAATAGAGTTTCGGGTTAAAACTGTTGCATTTCGGACTGGTGAGATATTTGATATGTAATCATAGTCCCACTTTGAACAAAGTGATTGTATTACAACTATTGCAAAATCCATGAGACACACACACACAAACTCACATAGATATGTGATTCATATATTGATTGTTCTATTTAATTGGCTCAGTGGAGCTTTTGCTCTTTAGTTGGATGAGTGCAAGCATTTTTTGATTACATTTTGCCTATGTGCTCTACCACCTAAATTCGATTGCTAGTAACTTATAGGTCATCATTTTTAAGTTCACCAAGCAAGTAGCTTAAGTAACATGTTAGCAATCTAGTTCCAATTGTATCTTCTCTTATTTAAGTGTTATATATTTCAATTATTCTTAGAACTTTAGAGAAAAGCAAGTTTAACTTGAAAGGAAAGGTGAGGTATGAATACGGCTACAAACGAGCCAAGTCGAGTTGTAAGTTGTTTAAAAATATTATCAAACTTAATTTGAGGCGTTGATTCGATGATTTCTATGTTCAGTTATAAATTTGGGCATTAGTGGCATCGATCTTTTAATGTGAGATTGGAAAGACTCTATTTTAGAATTTATTTGTCCTAAGAGGACTACAGGGCAGTTATATGCAATGTACATGGATTCTTGTTGGTTAAATCATATAAATTTTTATGAAGTACTGGTGTGAAAAGATCCATCCTGTACACATGGATTTGTCCACAGAGTTTCTAAATAGGTTTCATATTCTCATTATCGGTTCTTGTTTATTTACCATCAAGGAATTAGAGGGCAAACTAACATTTGTGAAATCAATTGTAGGATCCAATTAGAAAAGCAAATTGATTTATACAATTAGAAAAGTAAATTAATTTTATACAAGTAATTAGTGAATTTCATACAAGTAATTTGCGTTCTTTGAACCCATAGCTTTCCTTCTAACAAATGAATTATTTATGACTCAAAATGTTGAGAATCGTTCTACCTGTTTGTGGTAGTCATTGTCATAATATTGTTAGTACATAAAATTTGGAACCTTAAGAACTTAAATTATTATTTTATTTAATAACTATGGTAGAAACGTTAGAAATCAAGTTAGTTAATGCGTTTAAAGTTTGGCAATTAGAAAATTAAATTAATTAATGTCCGTTAAAAAATTAGATTAGAAAATTTTCATGTTATAATGATTAACTAAATATTGATAAATAAGTTTGAATTTTTAAAATTAGAAAACTATAGTTACCAAGGGCTAAATTTGAGTTAACTAATGATGAAAAGTAAAATTAGAAATGCTTAAATAATTTAATTAATTTTATTAATTCACTTAATTTATTATTTTTAAATTGTATCTAAGTAGATATTAACTAATTGAAAGGTATTTCAAAAATAAAAAAATTATGAAAGTATGTGATAGTTAAAGGGTATTTAAAGAAAAGAAAAGTATGAATGGACTAAATTAACTTAATTATATGGTAATTGTAAAATTCTTTTCAACACTAATGAAGTTATAACTGATTATCGGAAGTTGTAACTATTCAACAAAATGGTTACAATACTCATTTAGTCATCCTTAATGCATGAAGTTAATTTAT
This sequence comes from Sideroxylon spinosum, assembly GCA_003260245.2. Lineage (NCBI taxonomy): Eukaryota > Viridiplantae > Streptophyta > Magnoliopsida > Ericales > Sapotaceae > Sideroxylon > Sideroxylon spinosum. Next base: position 14,770 of record QLOD02140036.1, on the reverse strand, counting down.
CTTATGAACATATAAATAGATATGACAATGAAATATGAGAGATCATCTGCACGGAACGGACAAGTTACTACATTAGGCCCAGCTTCATACATCTACTAGGGACCCTAGTAGGACTAAGGGGACTGCTAGCCATAGATGCCTTCATCGGTCCCTTCCCTCACACTAGGGGCACTACCACCTAGTTCATTGCTGCCTTTGACTAGGTCATCTACCTCTGATCTAACTCCATTGAACCCTGCACCAGTGGTCCTAAGGGCACTCCTATCCACTTGATCATCCCCATCCACGCTAGCAGGCTTTCGCCATCCATAGCTATGCATCTACTTCTCACTCTACATCAGCCTCGAAGCATTTGGGTATAAGGCTTTAATTTAACATATGTGAAATAATTTTATTTCTATTTAATTAAAACAACTTTAATTTTAATAGGTTCTACGGGCACATCTTCAGCACAAAGGAGAGGCCTTGCTAAAGGAATTTCTTCATAGAATTTTGGGCACCCTATTGATGTTCAGTTTGATGACACCTTCCATCCAGTGGGTCCTGGGTCTCGACATATCATTAGCTAGTTAGCGCATATGGAGTGGGATCCACATGTATTTCCCTCGATTGTGCTCGATTGACTGTCCTCTCGGGCAATGCGTTGGATCGCATCTAGAAGCAGGTTAAGGTAATATTTTCTTTTGTATCTTAATTTGAAATTTATATTACTTTTTGTCAATTAATTAAAGTTATTCATCATTTTTGGGACACTTTGAGGGCATTCCCTAAGTTTTTCTAGCTAGTTTGCATCTCAAAGGGTCAAAAGATGTAGAAGGACCACAAAAATAAGGTAAAATGGGAGTGGAAGAAGAATAAGAATGCACTAAATCTCCTTTAGTGAGTCCCGAGGGGTTTTCTCTCTAAGTAGTGGCCTAAACTCGTCCAGCATTAGATGAGCAAGGAGGTAAGGGTGAGCAATTTATAATATTTTTTTCAATTTTATTTAATTGTTAAAAACAAAAACTAGAAAAATAATTAAAATAAATACAAAAATAGGCAGAGCAGAATGCCCAGAACCATAGAATGTAGGGCCCGGGACATAAGCTTGGGTCTCAGTACACCACACAAGTCTACCACGAGATAATACGTTAGACCTTCTTAAAAATTCTTATCATAATATATATAAATAACATAATTTTCTCCTCAACAGATATGTGAGAAAGGTACTCTGACTGATCGGGTGTCTATTTGAATTCGAGTTCATGATCTCAAGGACCCAGTTTTATTTACCTATACAAGAACTATTTGTTTATCATTGTAATTTTCACCTAAATGACAGAGGCCCAGTTTAATGCTCGCCTAGAAAAGCTACCAAATGAGGAGTGGAATTTGGCTGCAAGGCATGATGAATTATTTCATTCTATTCTTGGACAAGATGGGCATGGGCATGCCATGATCCATCATTACACAAGCAGAGTCCTCCAAAGCTAGTTCCTTCTAGAGCTCACACTTGCATACAGGCAAAGAGGTTGATGAGCTGGTCCAGTCGCTTCACCAAAATATGAACACATGGGTGAAGGATGTCCAGGCACAGATTCATGCATAGTTGGTAGAGATGTAGCTTTGACTATCTTAGAGTTGTGGCCTTACTACTGATACTTCAGATCCACCAATTCGTAGTCAGGTTAATAAGTAAATATTTTGTCTTTAAATTTAATTATATCCCCACCAATGTATTTATGTCTTTTGTTAATCTTATATCATTTTATTGTAGGCCCCAGATGCTAGCAGTGGCCACCAAACGAGAAACAAGTCCATTAGAAAGAGCATTCATGATTCAGCTTGCTTGAATGATCAAGAAGAGGTGTAAGTTGTTATTATTCATTTAACTTTCTTTTTTAAGTTTCTAATTTTAATTAATTTAAGTATATAGTTTAGTTTATGTTTTTAAATTTAAGATGTTAGATATATGTATACTTTATTTTTCATTTTATCTATTTAGGAAGTTAGAATTTTTGAAACTTAGACAATTAAAAATTTCAAAACCTAGAAAGTTAGAAACTTAGAAAAGATCTTTCAAAACTTAGAAACTTAAACTTGAAACTTAGTGTCCAACAGTCCAATAAGAGCAAACAAGCTCCAATACCCATGAAACTTGAGGGGCATGATCTCTAGGCTGTTAGTGACACATGGGAACTGGTAGACCTTGAGATGTGTTTTGGTTCTACCTCTCAAGTGCCAGAGAGTAGTCGTAGTTTTACTCAATGAAAACTGAGGCCATCTCTATAGGAAGGGCTTTGTTAAATGCTTTAAACTTGTTCTCTTAAATTATTAGATGAACCTAATTTATCTTAACAGAATACACTTAGTATGCACATGTAGAAATCAAACAATTAGTGTGCACGTGTAGAAACTTGTAACTAAGCTATGATTATAACAAGGCTACATGATTTCGAAAGAATACCTTACTAGGGTTAGTGGAAAATAAGTTTCAAAGTCACCAAGATATTAAACCAAACTCTTAATGTGCACGAGTAGGAACTCGTAACCAAGCTATGGTTATAACACACGTGAGTTGATTTCGAAAGAACCCTAACAAAATTAAAAACCATTTATATAGAAATAACCACATCAACACCACCACCTACCATAATTTAAAGCCAACAAAATAAAGCTAACCTAGTATAGTCATAACAAAATCACAAAGAGAAAATTGAAAACATGCCATTGAAACAAAACAAGATTGAGTACACAAAATAGTCAACTTAAAATTAAAAATTGAAGGTAAATTTTATAACTAGATTAGCAATTCCAACCAATGAACTTAAAATTGTAAACCCTAACCCTACCCTACTCTGAACTAAGAAAAGAAAAACTTAAAGGAAATAGATGGGAGAAAGAAGAGAGAAAGAGATTAGAAGAGATAGACAAACCCTCCTGATTAAACGTAATGTAAAAGCTCATCGCTGTGATGTCAAAAATGAGGCCAATTTATAGGCTTATGAGAATTAAGGATAGAAAAGTAATTTTATAATTTTAAAATAACAATAAAATTCTACTTGAAAAAAGTCACGGGCACTCAATATGAAATTGGCATGCACCTAAGCCAATTGTATACAAGTGCTCGATAACAGTCCCTAGAGAAGGGCAGTGGTTTGGTAGGCACCCACGGGCAAGCATAGTCATGCACCCACAGCTTGTGCTTCCACGATGAAAGCTTCTCGTGCACCCATGTGGTATGCTCCCACGATGGTTCCTTCTCGTGCACCCATTGGCACGTTTGCCCATGATGCTTCACAGTCGTACATCCACTGTAAGTTCATCAGGTCTTCTACTGGTTTGCACGTTTAAGTTCCAAACTACTTTTCTTTGATTGTTTGCTTTCTATTTTCCTACAAAATTGTAAGGATCCAAAATTTTTGGTATTTTTATTTTTTTTAAATTAAAATTCAAATATTTTGGATCCCATTTATATTTTTAAAAGATATATATATATGAAATCTGTTGTTAATTTATTTTCATGCATTTTGTATTAATGTTATGCATGGGTACTTATGTATTTATACATTTTTTTTCTTGTTAGTTGGGAAAGGAGCATTAATCATTGGTAGAGAAAGAAGCAAGGTCTTATTACTTTGTGGGAAAAGCTAAGAGTTGTCAAGTTAATGGGAGTTAGAGGAGGAGGCTTTTTATGGGTGCATGTATCCGAGTAGTAGAGAATGAGACTTTTGATTAGTGCATAGATATCTTACCACAATTACATCATCAGTTTCTTCATCTCCTGTATACCTCTATACACCTTCTTCATCTTTCAGTTTTCTTTCTTCGCTTCTTCCTTCTTGTGTGAGATAAGAAAAAAAAAAGGTTGTGCCTACTATTTATCCGTTGGACGAAACGGCGAACATGATCATAGAGAAAATTTAAAGTGAATTGAACAGAGACTATTCGTAGGGCTAACTTTAGTTGGTATTGTTTTTGGAGTTTTTATATACTTTGTCGATGCATATAATACAAGGTAGGTGGGATTGTGTTTAGGGTATTATTTTTTTTAATCATGATTAAATAAAGAAAATATTTAAATGTTTGAGATTCATGTTTCGGGTTATGCTAAAAAATAAATAAAATAATAATCTAGTAGTAAAGTTGGAAAGAGACTTTTATATGCATAAAAAACCTCCTGTCTATATGGGGTATGCAGTAATGGTTAAATTTTGGTTTGAGTGAATTTTTGTTAATTGTTTATATACATGTATTACATGGAATGAAAATTTTTAGTGTTGTAAGTTTTTTATACATTTGAATAGCTTTTGGATGCATTTATGTATGTGTTTGAATAAGTCAACTTGGACTTTTCTTAGATTTGTCTTCACACAAGTAATCATTTCATAAGCAATCATGACACTAACCTAGCAGTAACCAGGCTAATTGAGACATTGGATGGAGAAATGAAATGGATTAATTATTAAGGTTTCAATTGTTGGCAAATGTTATATTCCAGTGAGTTCTACTATTACATATATTGTTATTATCTCTTCAATTCAAATCTAATGAATCTCTTGTGTTTTGTTTCATTAATGACATATTCATTAATATTTGAATCAATGGAAAGAAACCTGAGACCCGAAACACAGTGTCCTTAGGAAAATTTTTATTACTTATCTGTATATTAATTTATGTGCATTTAATATATATACAGATGTGTAAGAATAGAATAACTAAAATCTCATTTAATGTGGATATATAAGTTATAGATATTGGGTGGCTAATGACACATGGGTAAAATATGGAAAGACTGCCTAAATTAAATAAATATTAAATTGGGATAAATATATTATTTTTTATTATTTCTATTACTTGAATTGGTTATGTGGTAATAGATATGTTGGGGGAGTCTATATTAGCTTAGAATTAATTCCATAACAGGTTGGAATTTTTTTTATTAGAAATTGGATAACTAGGCAAATATTAAAATAAGATTATTTTGGAATGAGAATTTAAATTGTGAATTTGTGTGCATTTTAAAATTCATGGATTAAGGATTTGTTTACTTGTTTCAAACACTAACATGAAAAGAGCAACGTGAAACTTAGGCCCAGGAGAATTTACTTCGTAAGACTTATTAATTTAAAGATTGAACACAAGAACCAAATTAGGAAGAACTCTTATGTATGTTGTACTGTTAATCAAAAGAATTAATTGAGATTTGATTATTTGATTATTGGGGTCATTAAGGGTACTAAAAAGAGTGGATTCTAGAGTCCAAAGATCAAAGTCCCAAAACCTGCACAGATGGTTAATATAACTAGTAGACTAGAAACCTACAAAATTTATATACGAATAGTTCTAGCATATATTTAGTAATGGGACTACGGATCAGTTTATCTATTAAGATAAGACAAGATGGACTAGGACTGTAAGACTAGGGCCATGAGTTACGATGAGTATATCTGGAACTGTGAGATCAATTATATCCCACGACTAAGGCCTGGGGTTTTATTTTGGAGTTAGTTATGAGACCACAGACTAATCTTGCAAAGTACCTGACCCATAATATGATATTGATGTTTGGTGATTTAGATGATGTGATGTGATTTATTTTTAGCATGAGACTGCAGGATCATGACCGAGTAACCATTTGATTTGAACAGTATGATTAAATATGTGAAAATTATAAGATTTTAATTTTATTCATATTGATTAAGTGTTAATAGTTTTGCATGATTAAGAAATTATATTTTATAAACACTGTCTAAGTACACGTGGAATTTTGTGCTCAACCCTACCACAGTTAGTAATGCTTGGATTGATGCTTGTGGTGAACCAGTGGGTTTACTAGCCATCTTGGATTGTTATAGCTGGATAATTTGCTCTACTTTACATTCTAACATTTTAAATTATAACGTGATGGAGTTGGCATGGCTTTGTAACCCGTTTTTAAGGCATTTTAAAGATATTTTGAATATTTAAGAAATTGAATAATGCTTATTTTAATTAGTTTCTACTCTGATTAAGTTATATTTGATGTGGTTTGGTGCATATTTGTGGGTTTAGCCCCCACACCCCTAGGTAGTGGATTTTGTGGCGTGACAAAAATACACACAAACAAAACAATTAATACCCATGATGAAGAATGGATTTTATTTGACAAAATGTTCAAAACAAGAATATGAAACTGAGGTTAAAATTAACAATGATTGTGAGCAATTAAGAACTAACACACAGGAATCCGACATTCGAGATGCTCGTGATCCTAGAAAATAGATTGAACTTAAAACTTGAAACTTAGCCTCTAATGGTCCAAACTAAGCAAACGGGTTTCGATACCCATAACCTCAAGGGGCACAATCTCTAGACTATTAATGACCTGTGGAGAGAAACGGTGTGGGAATCTGACACCTAAGGTACTCATAATACTACTTTAACTTTAAAGTTTGAACTAGTATAAGTTTAAAAATTTTTACCTACTTTTATTTATTTATATTGATTATTTTGTTAACTAATACTAATGCTTTTTTATCAGGTATGATTGAGTAGTGGAGTGGACAAATGAATTTTTGTTATCGCTGAAACTATATGAATAGACTTGTTAATACTTTTGTAGTCAAGAAGTTTGTAATTTGATTAATATGAATCAAAATTTTGTTAGTAATTTGTTATTTCTTGTGTGTATGATTTTTATATTGTTATTGAATTTTATAAAATTTTGCAATACAGTTAATACAAGCATATAATAAAAAATTTAAAAAATTAAAAAACAAAGAGTAATAAATTAAAAATAATAGGAATTAAATTAGCGACCACCAAATACCATTGCTAAAGGTCCTATTAAAACTATTCGGGCGATAGCTAATAATTTTAAAATACTGATAGATGACAGTCGTTAAGGCTGTCACTAATGTTTTACGATTGTGTGACAATTGCTAATGGTCATTAGCGATGAACAATTCATATACATCAGAGAGCTCGAGGTTCCAGCTTATTTTCTCAAGGGTTTATTAAGCACACCCAAATATTCTATGTGATAGATTTGGAACAGTTAAAGCACTTACAATCTCATGAAGAATGTTAAAGGGGGTTTGCAATTGTAAGGAGCTAGAAGGTACACGATTGATGAGGTAAGCTGCAACAGTGATGACTTCACCCTAATAACTGGTGGGCATGTGGGCCCCCAACAAGGAAGCTCATTCAACTTTAAAAAGATGATTGTGTTTTTGTTCTGCAACCCCATTTTGTTGAAGGAGTGGGAGCAAGTTGTTTGGTAAATGATTCCATGTGGTTGTAAATACTAGTTCAAGTCTTGATTAACAAATTGCCCCCCATTATCAGTGCGGAGAACCCGTATATGATATTGATTCTGAGTGCTATCATCTTGTGAAATTTCTAAAACAAGGAATTAACTTCATTTTTTATTTCATCAAACAAACCCAAGTTATACGAGACTGATCATCAATAAAAGAAGCAAGCCAACGTGCGCCATTCAGAGAAGAAGTATTGGCTGGTACATCAAAGTAAGTCACCATAAACAGTACTAGACTCTTATTCATACTTTATTCGAAATGACACACGAAGACTTTTAGCTAGTTCACAAATATCACACTTGAAATCTGAAGCAATTGACTGAGAAAACAACTTGGGAAACACTTTTTTTAAATATTCAAAAAATGCATGACATAAGCGCCTATGCCACAACCAAATTTCTAAAGTTTTTTCAGACTTATCCATCGCAAAAACTTGAGCCAACTGATTGGAGCTAGCAAGCACCAGATCGAGATGATAGAGCTTTTCCCTTTTAGTACCATAAATAATTGTCTTTCGAGTGTGAATATCCTTAGAAACACAAAGATTAGGCCAAAACATCACAATATGATGCAAAGCACTGGTTATTTGAGCAATGGACAAGTTATGGTTAAAAGAAGGCATGACCAAACAGAATTCAAATTCAAAGTATTTGGAAGGGTAATTAAACTTCCACAATCACATGAGAGAGAGTACCCTTGGTTGTAGACACAATATGTTATTCAGATGGTTTCATAGATTGAATCACTGTCAATGGTCATTTGATCTACAACACCATAATCAATTGTCCATGTATTAATACTATTAGGTGAAGGGGTATGAGAAGCCTTACCAATGTTACCTGAAGTAGCAATGAAAGAAGGTTTGTACACGGCAACAGAGGCGACATGTTGGTGTGCTTTTGAATTTTGCTTGCGTGGTTCCTTGGCAGGATCCCATCAATTCGGATCTCCAATCAGCTCATACACCATGACCTAGTATCTTCGATTTCATCACAGTGAGTAAACAAATGGAAATCCATAATTTGTTGTTCAGAATTTTAACTTTGAAAATTTGTACTTGTTTGCTTTACCTCTACTTATTTGACAGCTCAATGTTGCATGTGACCAATTTGAGGAAGGCAATCCTTTTCGATATTTCGATAGCTAAAGCTAGGTTTTGGCTAATTTTAATTCCAAAAACGAAAAAAGAAATAATACAGAGGTAGACAGAGGTAAAGCATAGGAGAAAGCAGGGGAGCGAGATAGATATAAAGGGAGAGATATAGAGAAAGAAGGATGTAAGAGCTTCATGAAAACTGGGTTTTGTTTTGTTAAAAGAAGAACAAATAACTGCTGTGTTGTTCAGTTGTGTTGTAAAAAAAGTTGTGTTGTTCAGTTGAGTTGTTCAAAAAAAGAGTTGTTGTGAAGCATGGAGAAGATGTGATGCAAGAGATTTTTATTGGAAAAAAAAAAAGGAAAAAGGTTATAGGTAGAGATGAGATTTTTATCCCAAAAAAAAAAAA
>QLOD02139938.1:0-18752 GCA_003260245.2 Sideroxylon spinosum | reverse complement strand
TACACAACTACTGAAAAGGAGTTGCTAGCAGTAGTATATGCCTTGGACAAATTCAAATCATATTTGGTAGGCTTTCAGGTCATAGTATACACTGACCATGCTGCATTGAAGTACCTCTTGACTAAGTCAGATGCTAAGCCTAAACGCATTAGGTGGATTCTTTACTTCAAGAATTTGACTTAGAGATTAAGGACAAGAAGAGGGTTGAAAATGTAGCTATTGATCACCTTTCAAGACTCCCACATCAAGACTTAGCATCTTTTGACCCTCTTATCAATAAGACATTCCCTGATGAGCAGTTGTTCCATGTAGATTCTGTTGAGGTACCTTGGTTTGCAGACATAGCTAATTACCTAGCTTCAGGTGTATTGCCTTCCCATTGGACCTTATTGGATAGGAAAAAGTTTTTTAAGAATGTGAGACATTTCTTCTGGGATGATGCATATTTGTTTAAGTATTGTCCAGACTAGGTCATTAAAAGATGTATACCTGAGAGTGAGATTACTAGTGTCATCAAGTCCTGTCACACCTTAGCTTGTTTTTGCTAGAAAGACTGTGGCTAAGATTTTGCATTGTGAATTGTGTTGGCCCACTATGTTTAGAGATGTGCATACATTCTGTGTCACTTGTGATAGATGTCAGAGACTTGGTGGCCTCAGTAGGAGGAACATGATGCCACTTCACCCTATTTATGTGCTTGACACTTTGATTATTAGGGAATAGATTTTATGAGTCCATTTGTGAATTCATTTGGTTATGAATACATCTTGGTGGCTGTGGATTATGTTTCAAAGTGGGTGGAGGCTATCCCAAATGACCACAGGGTAGTGATAAAATTCTTAAAGAAGAATGTGTTCTCTAGATTTGGGATGCCTAGAGCAATGATAAGTGATAGGGGGACACACTTTTGTAATAAACATGTGGGTTTTTTGATGAAGAAGTGTGGGGTAGTGCACAAAGTAAGAACAACCTACCACCCCCAAACTAATGGATAAGTCTAGCTTGCAAATAGGGAGATCAAGAGGGCCATTGAGAAGACTGTGAATCCAACTAGGAAAGATTGTTCTTTGAAGCTAGTGGATGCACATTGGGCATATAGCACTGCCTACAAGACCATGTTAGGCACGTTTCTTTATAAGATGGTGTATGGAAAAGCTTGTCATTTTATCTGTGGAGTTGGAGCATAAGGCCTACTGGGCAGTGAGACATTTTAATGAAAACATTAATGAATCAAGCTTCTAAAATAAATTGCAAGTCAGTTTTGCTAGAAGAAATTAGGACTGATGCCTATGAGAATGCCGAAATCTCTAAGGATAGAGTGAAGAAGTAGTATGATGCACATATCAAGAAGAGAGAATTATTTATGGGGCAAAAATTCTTGTTGTATGACTCTAGACTGCACTTATTTCCAGGAAAACTCAAATCTAGGTGGACTGGTCCACATGTGATTAAGAATATCACTGAATTTGGAGCTGTTGATATTCAAAGTCCCACCTCAGGAAACATGTTTCGAGTGAATGGGCATAGGCGTAAGGAATGCTATGAGAGCATGGTGGCTGAAATTGATAGCTAAGATCTAGAGGATCCCTCAGATTGCTGCTGATTGGTGAGAGAATTCTGTTGAATGTACCATAGTAGACTAGTTTTTCTTTTGTTCTTTCTTTTTTTCTTTCCATTAAAAATAAATTCAGTTTGCAAATTTTAACATTTTATTTTCAGTATTCATTCTTTTAAACAAGCAGTGACCTATTGAGAAAATGAGAAACTTTTTGGTTTGGAATTTTCTATTCAAATCTGGTTTGAGCATCTTAAAAATTGCAGTTGCAATGATCTACTTACAGTGATAGCACTACTTGTTAAGGGTCAAGAGGTATCGACATGTGTAAATCAATTTTGAGCTTCTTTCACTTGTACATATTATTATCAAGACTTCTGTCTTTGAATAAAGTGGAAGCAGTACAGCACGTAAAATGTTTTTATCAGAAAATTTCAATTTTTTGGAAATTCTTTAATTTTTTAGCATAGTTTAGAGATTTCATTGACGTAATTTGAGCTCAACTTTTGTGGCTCAGATACATATGTTTTTCTTTGAGTATGATGCATTGAATAAGTTGAGGGGGACTAATGAAAGTATTCTGGTTTTCAGCTCATTCTTATCAAATCAGGCATGCTTAATTAAGCTCATCACGTATTTCTTCTTCCTCAGAGTTCCATTTCGTGATTTGGTCTTACATTGAGGATAATGTTTATTTTTAGTTGGGGAGATAACAACATAAGATTGTTTGAGGTTCGGTTTTAATTGCCACTGGTTGAGTTGAGATGATTTATTGTGATTAGAAATGCTTGAGTGAATTTCTGAATTGCCTTTGTGAATGAGATTGTTATATTTAGCTTACAAATTAGTTAACAAAAAAGAGCTAAATATTTTTAAAAAAAAAAATGTTCACTATTTCGGAAACCCAAGGACTCAATCGTATGGATATGTAAAATACAGGACTTTCAATCCTAGCAGGAAAATGAGGGAAACGGATGGGTTAAGTATTTTTCAAGAGCAGCCGTAGATTATGGTCTATGAGATACTGACGTGCAAAGTTACTACTGAATTGTATTCGGATATGGAAGTTGGGTATTCATATATGTCTACATTGGTCTTGCTATAAAGACTGGTTCAGCAACCCACCCGAGACATTTAATATTTGGATGCTTAAAACCCTTACCCAAATAGCTCCTAGTGCCTAGCTTGTATAAATCTCATTATTTCCCTCCATCTACCAGAATTAAAGGCTATCGAATAGTCATTTGAGATTTCTGAACTTAGTAAGCTGGAAGCTAGGGTTCTTAGGTTATTGGCATTATGCACAAAGAAAAGGAAAAGGGCTAAGTTATGTTGATTCGACATTCAAAAAAATGCTGCCGAAGAGGAAGATGACGGTATCTGGCCCAAGAAGAGTGAGCATGAGGATAAGGGAGCGATTCCAAGATACGAGGTCTGTCTCTGATAACTCTGAACCTATAGAGGTAGGAATGTCTGAGTCTATAGTACTATCTTCTCCGGATGCTGAAGTTCAAACACGTAATGAACAAGAATAATCCATAGGTGAAATTAATGGTAATACCTTGTTCCAGAAGTAGAAACCCTTGATGTTGCCATTTCTGAGGAACCTTATTCTAACCCTCGCTTTACAAACCCAAAATATGAAGGAAGGTACCCTACAGAGAATGCTAAGTGAGCGGTTCTGTGTGAGAGGGGTATCCAACTTGATGATTATGTAGGCCATCCCTATGAATTGAGGGAGATGATTGAGAATAGGAGATGGCTTAAGTGGGTAAGTGTCAACTGGAGAGCCATTGTGCCTTTAGTTAAGGAATTTTATTCTAATGCTGTGAAAGGTGAGGATGGGAGAAATGAAATTTATACTAAAGTAAGAAAGAAACCTATAGTTTTGACCCCTGAGATGATTGCACGGGTTGCTGCACTCCTACTAGAAACATTTCTATTGTAACACCATAATAGGAAGCTGAGTGGGAAGGGCAGTTAAGTAAGGATGATTTGACGAAGCTGTTATCAAAAAACTCTCATGCTTATTGGGATAGAGCCAGAATGTCCAGGGCAAACATCATTAACAAAAGTAGAGTTTTTGCACATGCTGGTGTATTCTAAAATTCTTCCTCATTCGTCTATTTCAACCATAACAGTAGCACAAGCTGAGTTCATTGGGAAGCTACTTCTGGATATTCCTATTGATTTAACCAACCATTTTTGCACCGCCATAGCCGCAGTAGTAGAAAGATATGAAGTTAACTCGGGATTACCCTTTGGCGGACTGATAATGAAAATCATACAAAAGCATGGGGTGAAAGGGAAAGTAGGAATGGACATGGTTAAACTTGCTGTTAGAATCGCAAAGACTTCTATGAATGGGAGCCGGGAACAGTTGGCACGAAGAGTTATGGTGGAACCATAGGTGAATAACAACCAGTAAGGGAAGAAGCAGCTGGAGAAGTTACTATCCAAAGCTTGTACAAAATACTGTGAGATGTCTAGAGGAGATAAGATGAGTTCATTGCTAAAATGAAGAGTTGGAGAGCTAAGCAGGAAGAAAACAACGAGCAGGTGATAGAAATGCTGAATAGGTTACATAAACCTGCTTCTCCAGGAGATTTTAGAGTTGCCCAATGAAAAAGAAAAATGAATCATTGAAGTGTGCTCCATTTTGAGACACAGACTAAAAGCTATGCCGAGGTTTTTTGGAAAAATCTTAAGCCATGCTTTGTTGACTGTAGGATAAGACTTTTGTTTTTGACTTTCATCTAGCTTTGTTTGATGTTAATCTAAATTTTTGTTGAAAATGATCATGGAATTGGTGGAATTTGGCTGAAAATTAAACATGATCAATTTTTATCAATTGAAGTGCTATTTTTTTATTTTCTTTTGGAAGGAATCTTTATGTTTCGAATGAATGACATATCAATAGTTTTATACTTAATTAGTATCATGTGAATAAATTAGATTGAGCGGAGTTACATATTAAAATTCCAAGATTTGTTTTACTTGCCTTATGTTTTTAAAGCTGAATGGTTTTATGAATGAATAGAGTTTGGATTTGTCTATTCAACAGTTATATTGGTGAATGAATTTATGAATGAACATTATATTTTATGGATTTCCAACTATAGTAGAGGCTTATACCGGAAGTGAGTTTTTGAGCCTCTAGTCCTTTATTCGTGAGAAATACAATTACTCCAGAAGCTTTACAAAAAGCTTAAAATTTTCTTCACTTTAGTTAGTTCAATAACTCCAATCACAATACTTTGTTTTGGGTATATGTGAAGTAACAGAGGAATTGAACTAAATTCTTGGTTCTTTGCTTTTATGGTTGAGTGGAATGAAACCATTGAAATGATATCAGGCCATTGTTCTTAATGTTTGAACCTATAATCTCTTTTTTAATTAGCATCACTGATTGCAATCAATCATTAACATGTTTATACATCATTCCACTACCTATATGAGTGTATTATCAAGCTATCTTACTGATTTTGTTTGTGTTTTATGATCCTTATTTAAATTTTGTATTATAGGTAATGGAAGAGGATGTAAGAATAAGAAGATTTTAATGAAGGTATGGGTCAAAGAAGGGAGCCACTTCATGATCATTAAGTTAAGGAATGAGAAGAAATGGAAGAGAAACTTGAGAATGACAAAAGGAAAGAAGAAAAAGAACCAAAAGTTGAAGAAAAAAACCAAGCATAGACTTGGGGGTACGCCCCCTGTCTTTTGGGCCGGCGCCCCCTTTCAGGGGGTGCACCCCCTGTCTTTGTGGGTTGCGCCCCCTTCGCATGTGCTCCTCTATTTTCTCAGCTGTGTGCCCACCGAGACCCCGATTTTGAGTGTTTCAGTGAGGCATTTTATCAAACACATATCTGCAAGGTTGGATGGGTGCATGGACTTCTTTTTAGGGGCGAAAGGGGTCTCGCTCTATGATGATCTTTTGATATTCCTTGTACTTGTAAATTTAACTTATTACCCATGTTTTGTTTAGCCTATAAGTAGACTTGTAAAAAAATTCTAGAGAGAGCTTTTGTCTATCTTTTAACCTAATAAGTTCTTGGGGAATTCGTAGTCTCTCCATACTTGGGTTTTTTGCATGTAAGTGACTTTTCTTAAAGATAATTTTGCTTGAAGTTTTAAATTTCAATTTTCTTTCATTTTCTTTCTTATTTTGGTAATCGTGAATCTCACTTTGTTATCTTCATCTTTAGTTTCCCTTTATGAATTGTTTAAATATTGATTCATTCTCTCAGAATATGGACATGCTAGGTTAGGTTTTTTACTTAGTTTTGATCTAAGAATGTAGTGGTAAAGATGATTGTTTGCTTTAATTGAACGTTGCTAAACGAAAAAAATTATGTTTTCAAAAGATCTTAGACAAAGTAAATGTTAGGATTAATCTTTGAAAATGATTCACCTATGTTATAATCGGGACATGATTACGAGTTGATGCTCGTACACATCATGTACCCAATTCAATGTCCTAGTGAATCGGAAAGAACTTCAAAACCCTAACTTTACATTGCTTTCTACAAAAATGCTTTTCCACGTTATATCTTCTGACCTAAGACTACATGTGTAGATGTTAAGTGGTCTTTACAAAACATTAAAGCTAACATCATCGAAACCCCAATAGGATTAGATTAAAACCAAGTGCGTTTTTCTTATCAAAAAAGGAATTTCTTTAGAGTAGATTGCAATTTTTTATTTGTGTTTTAGTCAAAGTAAAATTTCATTTCTATAAAATCTGCCAAAACCAACTTCAAAAACCATAAAGATTTTCCCTTTACATTTGTTATTCTTTGCAAGTGCTTCCAAAATAAGTTCTCGAAATCAAGTCACACACTTGCTTCCTGTGGGGATGACCTAGGACTCACCTCGAATAAAACTATGACTACCTCTTATGGTTGAAAGTAAACATACTAATTGAGTACGGTCAAGTTTTTGGCACCATTCACATTCAGACTCTTACACTACTCTCTCACTTACCAAGTCCTCATCCTTTGATTAAATGGCATAGTTAGGAGATGACGTGAGCATCCATCGAGTTAATGAAGATAATCTAGGTTCTATACCAATGAGAAACCATCTAAACCCAACTAGGTAAACCACTCCTTCGTGTATCATCTTGCCTTTGAATAGGGGGAATTTCACACTTAGACTTGGAATTATCCAAAATTTTCCTACATTCTATGGTCTAGACTCTGAGAATCTAGACAACCATTTGAGAGAGTTTGAGGAAGTGAGTAACACAAGCATGGACCAAAATGCCAATAAGGATGTAGTGCGCCTCCAACTCTTCCTTTTTTCTCTTAAGGACAAGGCCAAATTCTGTCTCAATTCCCTTCATCCTTGTTCCACTAGAACTTGGCATAAGATGCAAACTGAGTTCTTGAGAAATACTTCCCAACCCAAAAGACTCAGCACTTTAAGAGACAGATAACTACCTTCTTCTACAAACCCAGTGAGAATTTCTATCGTGCTTGGGAAGGTTTAAGGACCTTTTGATGGCCCGTCCTCACCCTGGCTTTGAGTCATGAAGACTTATGAGTATCCTTCACGAGTCTTTGACTCCCAGTCTTAAATAACTCGTGTCAACCATGTGCAATGGTACCTTATTTCTTAAGACTGTGGAAGATGCCATAGATTTCTTTGACATGGTGGCTGAAGACTCAAATGATTAGGAAATTGGACCCTCCTCTTCTTTTGAACACAGGAACCCCTTACCTAGTGGCTAAATGGAGTTAAGCGAGAGTGATGATTTGAGAGCTAGATTAGCCACTTTACAAAATAAGTTAGACTCTCTTGAACTCAAGAGTAAAGAGAAAGTAGTTAAAGTGAATATGGCTTGTAGAGCTTGTGACCTAGTGGGACATGATGCTAATTCTTGCCCTGAGATTCCTTTACTTAAGGAAGTTGCATATGGCCATGCTTACATCAATGGTTCCCAAAATCGATCATTTCAGAATAGAGGCCAAGGAAATCCCTCTCACCTTCAAGGTGGGAATGTCAATTATCAAGGGGGAAACCAAGCTTTCAACTTTTATCCCCCAGGGTGGAGACCTCTTGGTAGTCCATGGAGAAATGACAATCAAAATCAACCATTTTAACCACCTCTTGTACCACCACCCCAATTCCAACAGCACAATCCCGCGGTATTGTAACTTGTGCAAAAGAGGCTTCTCGAGGACACTCTTAATCAATTCATATATCAGCAGTTGAACATCAATAACAAAGTGACTTAGGCTTTAGATAACATAAGAGGGCAAGTTTCCAAGCTAACACAAGCCATAAGTACTACTCAATGTTGTAAACTTCCTGCATAAACTATGTTGTAAACTTCCTGCATAAACTTTCCTAAATTCAAAAGGTTAAGTGCATAATACTGAGTCATCCACCTTGGATACTACCCCACACAAACAGGTGCAATCTATCACTACTTTGAGAAGTATGAAAGTTATTCAAAAACCGCTAGATCCAGAGCCAATGCACCACATGCTAAGATAGGATCAAAGGGTAGTGGGGAGGTTGAGGGGCCAAGTGAGATAGAGTTTAAAGGAAAAGAAGAGGGAGGAAAAAAAGAGAGTGAAAGAAAACAACAAGAGGGAGAGAAAGGTCAGAAAGAGTCAAGAAAAAAAGAAAGGGATATTAAAGAGAGCACATTGGGTAGGCAAGAAGACCACACCATTAAGCCCTTGCCTAGACCACATTTTCCCTAAAAGTTAGCAAAGGGTAAGAATGAGATGTTGAACTTTGAAATTTATGAAATTTTTAAACAAGAATCAACATCCTATTGCTTGATGCCATCAGGTAAAATCCCCCTTATGCTAAATTCCTCAACGATATGTGCATAGTGATAAGAAAGCTCAATGTTAAGGAGAAAGCTTTTTGGATAGAATAGGTGAGTGCCATAATCCAATGCAACACTCATCCCAAGTATAAAGATCTTGGGTGTCCAACCATTTCATGCATAATCGGAGACCACATTATTGATAAAACGTTACTCGACTTAGGTGCTAATGGCAACCTATTGTCTTACACTGTGTATCAACAATTGGGCTTAGGAGAGCTAAAACCTACTAGGGTGACCTTGCAATTAGCTGATCATTTGATTAAAATGCCTAGAGGTATTATGGGGGATTTATTGATCCAAGTAGACAAGTTCTACTTTCCAGTTGGCTGCATTATATTGGACACTCTTATATTGGACACTCAACCTATTCTAAATCCTACCCAATTAGTTCCAGTTATTCTTGGAAGACCATTTCCTTGCTACCTCCAATGCAATAATCAATTGTAGGAATGGGGTTATGAAACTTTCTTTTGGCAATATGACCATGGAGATGAACATGCGTAGGGAAACAAATGGGAGAGTGTGAAGATATTAAGGAGGTAGTTATGATCCATGTTTTGAGTGAGGAGTACTTTGACAAGACTTCCTTTGATGATCCCTTAGAGAAAGGATTGGTGAGAAGTGAGAGATGCAAGGCTCTTGATGGAGCAAATTTTATGGTAATGAGGAGTTTGTGAGTGTTAGGAAAGAAATCATGGCTGCTAGTGACTGGGTACCGATTTTTGAACCTTTGGAGCCATCCTTGATCAAACCAATGCCATCGGTTGAGAGTCCCTCTTGTCCTTTTAGGAAACCTTTACCAAGTGAGCATAAGTATGCATTCTTAGCGGAAGGTAAGACATTCCCGGTGGTTATTTATGCTAGGTTGGAGAGAACCTAAGAAGAGACATTGTTAGCTATTTTGAGTGCCCACCATTAGGCCTTAGGTTGGACTGTGGTGGATCTTTAAGGTGTTAGCCCTTTAGTGTGCTTCCATGATATATGCCTTGAGGATGATGCCAAACCTATGAGGCAGATGCAATGTAGATTGAACCCCAATATGAAAGAGGTTGTGAAAGGGAAAGTGCTTAAACTGCTTGAGGTGGTTATCATTTACCCTACTTCTGATTCCAAATGGGTGAGCCCTACCCAAGTGGTCCCTAAAAAGTCCGGTGTCACTGTTGTTGAGAATGACAAGGGAGAGTTAGTACCTCAACATACCCAAACTGGGTGCCGTATGTGCATTGACTGTAAACACTTGAATGATGTGACCCGAAAGGACCATTTTCCCCTTCCATTCCTAGATCAAGTGCTCTAGAAAGTAGCATGGAAGTCATTCTATTGTTTTCTGGATATGTACTCGGGATATAATCAGGTTGAGATAGCAGTTGAGGACCAAGAAAAGACCATCTTCACATACCGTTTTGGCACTTATGCGTATAGACGTATGCCATTTGGGTTATGTAATGCACCTGTTACTTTTCAAAGATGTGTGATGAGCATTTTTAATGACATGGTTGAGAAGTTCTTGGGGGTTTTTATGGATGATTTATCCATTTATGGGGATTCATTTGATGAGTGATTGGCCAACCTTGAGAAGGTTTTAGTATGTTGTGAGGAGAGCAACTCAGTGCTAAATTGGGAGAAGTGCCATTTTATGGTACAACAAGGGATTGTGCTGGGGCATATAATATCACATCATGGAGTCGAGGTAGACAAAGCTAAAGTTGAAGTAATCCAAAATTTACCTACCCCTCCATGTGTGAAGGACATAAGATCATTCCTTGGTCATGGCGGTTTAAACCGATGATTCATTTAGTCATTTAGTTCTATTGCCCATCCCTTATGCTCATTGTCGTCCAATGATGTTCCTTTTGAATGGACAATGTCATGCCAAGAGGCATTTGATAAACTCAAACACTTGCTTACAACCGCTCCCATTATCCAAAGCTCGAATTGGTCTTTACCATTTAAGCTTATGTTTGACGCTAGTGACTTTGCAGTGGGAATTGTTTTAGGGTAGAGGAAAGAAGGGAAACCTTATGTCATATACTACACTAGTAAGACTTCAATGAGGCTCAAGTGAATTATACCACTACGGAGAAGGAGCTTCTAGCTGTAGTGTTTACCCTAGACAAGTTTAGGTCATATTTGGTAGGTTCACATGTCACAGTGTTTATGGACCATGCGGCCTTAAAGTATCTTCTTTCTAAGAAAGAGGCCAAACCCCGCCTCATTAGACAGATGCTACTTCTTCAGGAGTTTGATTTGGAGATTAAGGACAAAAAAATAGTAGAAAATATGGTGGCTGACCATTTGTCTAGATTGCCACATCATGTGTCCAATTCAAGCGACTTACTAATTAATGAGCTTTTTCCCGATGAGCACATCATGCATGTTAGCACCCTGCATCATGACCATTCTCCTTGGTACTCAGACATTGCCAACTTTCTAGTGACTGGTCAAATTCCAACCCATTAGACAAAGGTTGATAGAGGTAAATTTTTACACAATGTGCGTAGTTTCTTTTGGGATGAGCCCTACCTCTATAAGTATTTCCAAGACCAAATTGTGAGATGATGTATTCCTAACCATGAGAATCCTAGTGTCATTGAGTTTTGTCACACTTTAGCTTGTGGGGGCCATATTTTCTCCAAGAAAACCACCGCTAAGATTCTTCAAGATGGATTTTAGTGGCCTTTCTTGTTTAAAGATATGCATGACTATTGTTTGAGATATGACCGATGCCAACAATTAGGAACCCGATCTAAGCGGAATGAGATGCCTCAAAATCCTATCATTATTCTGGAAATCTTTGATTGTTGGGGGATAGATTTCAGGGGCCCATTTCCTATATCATTTGTTTTTTAGTACATATTAGTAGCCATAGACTATGTTTCTAAGTGGGTAGAAGCCATTTCCACTCACACTAATGACCACCGAGTAGTGGTCAAGTTCTTAAGGGAATACATTTTCTCATGCTTTGGAATGCCTCGGGCTATCATTAGCGATAAAGGTAAGAATTTTTGTAATAAGCTCGTTGGCATCCTATTGCGTAAATATGGTCTGACACACAAGGTGGGTACTTCTTATCACCCACAAAATAGTGGCCAGGTAGAGTTAGCGAATAGGGAGATAAAGGGCATTTTGGAGAAGACCGTCATTCCCACACGTAAGGATTAGTCATTGAGACTAATAGATGCATTATGGGCATATCGGATGGCTTACAAAACTATTTTGGGTATGTCTCCCTATCACCTTGTCTTTGGCAAAGCCACAATCTACTGTTGAGATGGAACACAAAGCCTATTAGGCAATCCAGCAGTTCAATGAGAGTTTAGATGAGGCCGGAGTTCGTAGAAAGCTTCAATTGAATGAACTTGAAGAGCTAAGAAATGATGCTTTTGAGAATGCAAAAATTACCAAGGCTAAAATAAAGGATTTGCACGACAGGCATATTCTGAGAAAATCCTTCCAAGTTGGCCAGAAAGTTTTGATGTATAACTCATAGTTACATCTCTTCCTAGGAAAGCTTAGGTCTTAATGGTTTGGTCCTTTTGTCATTGTCTCAGTTTCTTCCCATGGTGTGTGTGAGGTTTATAATCCACATAACGGTACCACTTTTAAAATGAATGGCCATTGTCTCAAGTCTTGTTTGGATAACTTTGCGGCAGAGATTGAGACTTGGGTGCTCGCTGATCCTCCCCCTTTTGAGTGATGCATGTGTAAGCTTTGTCGTACA
This sequence comes from Sideroxylon spinosum, assembly GCA_003260245.2. NCBI lineage: Eukaryota > Viridiplantae > Streptophyta > Magnoliopsida > Ericales > Sapotaceae > Sideroxylon > Sideroxylon spinosum. Next base: position 6,626 of record QLOD02139938.1, on the reverse strand, counting down.
TAGTTAGCATAAGTTTTTATTTTTCTTTGCTGTTTCACATGTTTTGCGTTTTAGTGAATTCTTGTAAATATTCTTTTCTTTTGTTCGTGTGAGTTATTTAAGGTTTTTGGAGTGAGTTTTTCTTTTCAAGTGCCAATGCTTATAAGTAAACTAATTTATTTTAAATTAAAAAAAATTATGTGCGCCCGCCTGCAGCCCGTACCTGGGTGCTCCTGCGCTTGCTTGCAGGGCAGCATGCACCCGCCTGCAGCACCCATATGAAGGTACGCCCGTTTGCCTTTCCCATGTGTGTTTGGCCTAACCCATGGTATTTAAACCCCCCACCCATTCAGGCTCTTCCTCCTCCATCGGCAGAGGGTTAAGACCCTCCGGCTGGTTCTTAGGCACTTTTGCTGCTTAGGCGAACCCTTTTATGTCAGTTTAGGTCCAGGTTTTGCTCATGCTATTTATTGTAGACCTAAAACTATTTTTTTTGTTTGTGATATTGTTCTTTTGGTTTCAGTTGAGCATTTTCAATTGTCTTAATCTTATGTACTCAGCGTTTTAGTTATTAATGAAATACACCACCAGTTTTTATTTTCCTTTACTCCTATGTACAGTTATGCTATTTTTCTTTTCTTTATTTTCTTTACTAACTTCTTTTCCATTTCTTTTCTTTTTATTTTTTGTTTCTTTTCTTTTTTTTTTCTCATATTCTCTTTTATAGGTTTTGATTAGTTAATAATGCAGCTTCGAGGTACTATCCGTCCTTTTTCCTCTATGATTCTCTCTTTGGTGACTTGCACTTTGGTATATATTATGAATTGTTGTTGGAGTGCAGTGAAAACTAGGTTAGGGGATATCTTTCATGCTTGGTGGGTTTTTTTTCCTGTGTTTACTTTTTATCTTTACATGTTTCCACTCATCATGCTCTTTGTTGCACACAATAGACCCCCTTGTCATTCTTGGTTCTCACATTGAGGAAAATGCTCTATCTAGGTTGAGGGGTAGTCGCATGATGAAATATTATGCTAAAAAAAATTTGAAAAAAAAACTTTCTTACATGTTATACCTTTTTAGTTGGTCGAATGTGTCTTTGAGTGAGACAGTGATAAATAAGTCTTGTTCAAGCATTGATAGGAACTTGTTTGAGTTGAGTGTGTGCTTTTCTTATGTTTTGATTACTATCATGGAAGAGTTTATGTTCTTAGGTGTGAAGTTTGTTTAGAATTGGTCAATTGAGCATTCTTAGACTAGGTGGAGACTTGTACCCCTTAATGGTGAGCTTTAGAGCCATTTATTCTTGTTTTGAGGGGTTGTACTTGATTTCAGCTCATTTGTTCTACATTGTTACTTCCAATGGACCAATTGCATCACACATACTTGCATAAGTTTCACTTGACACATCATGAGTTGTTGCAAGCCTAGAACATGAAGCTAGGCCCTTTTTTCTATCTTTGGGCCTCCTTGTCCTTTCTTAATTTGAAATTGCTGTAGGAACCAACTTGAAGTCATTTTTGTAAATAGTTTATGTTTTTATTCTTGATTTTCAACCCATATATGACCCTTACACCCATTTTGTTCTTTAAGCCTAACCCTCACATGTCTTAGGTTGTGAGAGTACTTCAATGGTCAATGTTATGTCCGTTGAGGACTGCAATAAATTGGTAGGGTTCTGGGTTACTAACAAAAAATGTTCAATGTTACACATTCAGTATTAAGAGTGTAAGTTTTTGAGAGGAGATGGATGTTGGGTTGAGAATTCATATGTAGTACAGTTTATTATTTCATTGTGTTATTCAAAAAAAAAAAAGATTGAAAAAAATTGAAAAAAAAAAGGAAAAAAGAAAAAGCAAATTTCGTATTCTTTGTGTTTTTGCTTATGTAATGATGGGACATGTACATTGGTTACAAATTTTGCTAAGTCCCAATATTAGTTATTTAGTAGAAGTATACTTTTTGATGGGATTCTTGTAGAGTTATGGAAAGGAATTGCGTAATTAGGTTTGGAGTGCACTTAAACATCCATATCTCAAGACATGTGCTTTGAATTCCATATCTTCCCTTGTTAACCATTTACCTATGGCCAAGTTATAACTGAAACAAAGACCTAACAGATTCTTGGTAGGCAACCCTTGTGTGTGCGCATGAAGTGACCTTTTGTGGTAGTGTGGTGTGATTGTTTGCATAATATTGGAATTATTAATATAAGCTGTCCACTCTAAACTTCACATCAGTTCACTTAGTCATTTTGTGGGTCTTGTGCAACTAGGATAGCATTACTTGCTGAATGCTTGTGTGACCCGTGATGAGTGAATCTCTTTCGATGAGTGATACCTTGTGAGTGTTTGAAGTCAAAGCTTAGTTTTGTTTATACTCTTTTGACCTTGTTAACTAAATGACACAATTTTGCACACATACTCTTCCTATTTTGATTGTCCATATTTTCATGCTTAACATTTGGGAAGTGCACAGGATACTTAAATGTTATGACTTATTATGTTTGAACTTGACTTTCCTTTGACCTTGATCACTCTTGGACACATTGAGGCCATTCCAAATAGATATTTGTGGGTAGCATCACTGCAAGCCCTCACCAGACCTTACTCATTCACAAGGGGGAACCTAGGGGCTTAAAGGGCTTGCCTCATGAGCTAACTGTGGCCATGTGAACGAAAATGGGCCACTTCTTTTTTTTTTTTAGTTTGAGTCTCTATTCATCTTTGTTTTTGAATAAGTGGAAAATCTTGATTTATGCTCTTTAGTCCTAAGAGTTAAATTTTGTCCATTGCTAGGGACTAGTAACATCTACGTTGGGGGGTGTGATTGCACGCAATCATTGACATATTTATATATCATTCCACTGCCTACATGAGTGTGTTATCAAGATATCTCATTGATTTTGTTCGTATTTTATGATTTCTTATTTGAATTTTGTATTGTAGGTGATTACACTTGAAAAGTGTAATTATAAACTCTATACTTAGACACACTTTAATACATTTAAATAGTTAAACTTTAAATTTTAGCACTATTTTGTGACTTTCAAATTGTATTAACTTCTTCGTAGGGAAATGGATGAAAAATGCAAAGTTAATGGCGCTAAAGAGGACTTTGAAGATGAAGAAAAAGTTGGGGTTCAAGCTTCACCAAAGATTTCTTCTTTTGATTATTCGAACGAACCAAGTTACGAAATCACATTGATAGCTTCGACTCGTGTCCTAGCTCGTCTGAGAGCTAGACTTGCTTCAATTATTTGCCTCTTACCTTCAGCTTTCTTCAAATTAGCTTAGAAAAACTTCCATCATTTCAATTTGTTTGAAAGGAAAAAAAAAAAGCTAATATCTATACCTAAATTTTACCCCTAAATGTCTAGTCAACTGCTGCGCCTCAATGCATTTTGGGGAGAACCAGCTAGCTTTGGGTTCAAGTGTTCGCTTGAAGAGAATCTTTACTATGGTCAGATCCTAATCATGTCATACATAAGCAGGCTCCGTAAGACCCAGTAGAATAAGAAAAAGTTGGGGTTCAATCTTCACCAAAGATTGTTCGAACCAACCCAAAAGCCCGAGCAAAGAAGAAAAGAAAATGGAGCAACAAAGGTTCTGCGGTCCAAACCCCTCCTCAAACAGTCCAGACCCCAGTGGATGATGTGAAGAAAATTTCATATTGTGGTCTGGACCCCAGGAAGACTTCAAGCGCGCGTGTGCACTCTGTTTTTAGGGTTTTGGCTAGACCTCTATAAATAATTTTGGAACGGCTGAGCAAGGGGATCGGCTATTTCATTCTTATTGATATTAGCAAAGTATTTTGAGAGTTTTGAGAGTTTTCTTAAACATGTTAAGATGAATTATGATTTGATTATGTTCTTCGTAGGAGAATTCTTCCATTACATAATTTAATAATTACTTTCCATGTAAATTTACTTTCATTTAATCAGTTTAATTTATGATTTATTGTTTTCTTTTATGCTAGATTGGATGTTTATGTGTTTGTTTATTGCTTTTGTATTTTTTGAAATCATGCTAGCGTAGAAACCCTAGTTCTTGATTCAACTTAAATCTATTTTAACTTATTTCGAAAGTAATCGAAAACAAAAATCTTTAATCATATTCGTCTGAAATCACTGGTACTGATTTTTGGTTCAAAGGTTCAAAAATCTTTATAGACTTAGGATTCAATTTCAATTTTGATTTGGTTTGTTTAAAGGACCTTTGGAAACTAAGATCTTTAACCATATTCGCTTGAAATCACTGGTACTGATCTTTGATTTTAATGTTCGTAAAACTTTTTAATCAAACTCTATTTCATAATGAGATTTAAACATCTCAGAGTAAAATAGTGAACTACCTGGACTTGTGAATTGAATCAAGAACTCCTCTTATTATTAATTTCTTCATTCTCGAATTTAGCCTTCACAATTTTCAATTCACCTTAAATTTAGAATTTAATTTGAACTCAAGTTTAATCAAATTTTAATTCTGCAAAACCTTAGGATTTAGTCTTAACTGAACATCAAACTTAGTTATCGTAGTTTTTAAAATTCTTTTAACCTAGAAACTGAATAACATAGGCTCCCTATGAATTCGATCTCGGACTCATCGAGTTAAAACTACGACTATCCTCTTATACTTGAGAGGTACGACTCATTACACTTTTTAGGGCTAGTCAAGTTTTTTGCGCCGTTACCGGGGAGCCAAAATTTAGTTTTAGGTAAGTTTGGATTTGCTTTATTTCGTTTAACAAAAATTTAAAATTAAAGAAAAAAAAAACAAAAATTTAGGGATAGTTAGAATTGCATGCCCTTAAGATCGGGTAGAGTCTTAGGGGAAGATACTGAATTTGAAAACCTTCTCTTCAATCTTCACACTCAAACTCTCACACACCCGTTTCACTAGATACTTTCTCATCTTTTAATTCTATGGCTAGAGTAAAGAATGATGTGAGTGTCCATGGGGACAATGAAGATAATCCAGGACCTAGACCAATAAAAAACCATATAAACCTAACTAGGCAGACTTCGCCTTCATGCATTATCTTGCCTTTGAATAGGGGTACTTTAACACTTAGACCTGGAATTACTCAACTACTTCCCACATTCTATGGTATAGAGTCTACGAATCCTTATGACTTAAGAGAATTTGAGAAAGTAAGTAACACATGCATGGATCAAAATGCTAATGAAGATGTAGTTCGTCTTCAACTCTTTCTATTCTCCCTTAAGGAAAAAGCTAAATGCTAGCTTAATTCCCTTCGTCCTCGTTCCATTGGAACGTGGCATGAGATGCAAACTGAGTTCTTAAGAAAATACTTCCCAACCCAAAATACTCAGTACTTTAGGAGGCAAATAACTGCATTCTCCTATAAACCTAATGAAAATTTCTTTCGTACTTAGGAAAGGTTTAGAGACCTTTTAATGGCTTGTCCTCACCATGGTTTTGAGCCATGGAGCCTTGTGAGTATTTTCCATGAGTCTTTAACTCCCAATCTAAAATAGCTCATTTCTACCATGTGTAATGGTACCTTATTTGATAAGACTGCAGAGGAAGCCATGGATTTCTTTGACTTGGTGGCCGAAGATTCTAATGATTGGGAAACCAGACCCCCATCTTCTTCTGAACATAGGAACCCCACACCTAGTGGCCAACTAGAATTGAGTGAGACTGACGATTTGAAAGCTAGACTAGCTGCTATGCAGAATAAGTTAGATTCCCTTAAACTCAAGAATGAATAGAAATCGGTTAAGGTGAATACGGTTTGTAACGCTTGTGACCAAGTGGGACATGACCCCAATTCTTGTCATGATCTTCTTTTACTCAAGGAAATTGCCTATGGCCAAGCTTATATTAATGGTTCCCAAAATCAATCATTTCAAAATAGAGGCCAAGGAAATCCATCTCACCAGTAAGGTGGGAATGTTAATTATCAAGGGAGAAACCAAAATTCCAACTTCTATCCCAAGGAGTGGAGACCTCCACCTAGTATTCCATAGAGGAATGACTAGCAAAACCAACCATTTCAACCACCTCTGGTACCATTACCTCAATTCCAACAGCCTAATTCTGCTATAATGCAACCAATGCAAATAGGATCATTTGAGGACACTATGTATCAATTTGTGCATCATTAGGTCAACATTAACAATCAACTAACTCGAATTGTAGAGGACATACGAGGATAAGTTTCCAAGCTGACTCAAGCCATGAGTACCACCCAAAGTGGTAAACTACCTGGTCAAACTTTCTCGAACCTGAAGGGCCAGGTGAATATTGCTGAGTCATTGACCTCTGACACCACTTCACATGAACAAGTGTAGTCTGTCACCACATTAAGAAGTGGAAAATTCATTCAGAAACCTATAGATCCTAAAGCCAACATTCCTAGTGATAGAATGGGATCAAAGGGTAGTCAGGAAGTTAGAGAGTCAAATGAGAAAGAAATTGAAGAAGAAAATGAGGGAAAAGATAAAAAGGATTAGAAGCAAGGTTAGGAAGGGAAGAATACGGAAACAAAAAGTCAAGAGGAAAAGGAAGGGATGTTGATAGGGCATTGAGGGTAGACAGAAAGACTAAGATTACGTACCTAAGCCACCTTTCCCCCATAGATTAGCTAAGGGTAAAAATGAGATGTTGAATTCTGAGATATAT
>QLOD02139928.1:0-18754 GCA_003260245.2 Sideroxylon spinosum | reverse complement strand
TTTTTTAGCATGTGTGGATGAGTTTTAGAGTGCCAAGATAAAGGAGAGAAGGCTTATTTGATGGCTTCATCAAAGACGGAAGATTGGCTACTCCATCAATTAGTAAAACATTGTGATCACAGTGAAAAGTAATTAATTTGGACAAAAAAATAATCAGCTTAAGTAATAATTTTTATATATATATAGAGATATTCAAGAATGCTACTATATATTTTCTCTGGAGAAAACATTTAAAACAACTGTCATTAATTTAGTGATAGAATTATTAGTGACAGTAAATTATAATTCATCACTAGAATTATCATTAATTTAGTGCTAATATATTTCAAAAAATATTTCGTGGGACAATCATGTAGCGCTGATATTACCTCACATAGTGTTAGAATTTTATATTTTTCATCATTATAACCTCTTTTTCTGTTTATTTGTAAAATTATTTTGTGTTGAAAAAAAAATGACCTGAAGTCAATCGCTAATGCCAAAGTTTTATCTTGTTGCTACAAACACCATAGGCAAAGGGGAAATCTTGTTACTTTTAGCCAATCATCCTCTTCAGCACAACAATACATGGAAGCAAAGAGTGTGAGAATGACATTTATTTTGTTGCTTTGAGCCAATGGGTTTTCCAGTAGTTAGGGTTTTTTTAATACCATGCTTGGACTTTTGTGTTCATATTTTAGAATCCAAGCACTTCCTTTTACGCACTTAATTAAAATTTATATTCTTTTGTTATTTTGAAAAATTGGAGAGGAAGCGAAGCTACAAGGAAGATTAGTCTAGAGACAGTATTCACATATAACATAAAAGAGTTATCAAATTTTCATGTTCTTATTAAGAAAATAAGGAGTGTTTGATAAATCAAAAAATATTAAAAGTTATTAAAAATTATTAGTTTTTTTAATTAAATTTTGTTATATATCATTTTTACATCAATTTTTTTTATATTTTTTTTGTAATTTTTTATTATTCAAACATTCCCATAAGAATAAGAATAATAATAATAATAATAATAATAATGATAATGATAATAATAATACCACCCAAAAGCGAGATTATGCTGTGATTTCATGTCTTTGACAGAAATTGCTACGAGATTCTACAAAGTAACAAGAAGTTGCAATAATCGTCGGACAAGGATCAAGCTAGGCGGAGAATCTCATCGATGCATGGTTTAACATATTTGTACGTACGTAGGTCAAACGAATTGGAAATGTTGGGCAGCATGGATCGCGTAATAGTACTCCACACTTACCCCATGCGTCACAGACGCAATAAATATAAGTTCATCATCTGTATATACACACAAGGAAAAGAACGCACATATAACATCTTTGTGGATGTAGCGCAAGACAAGAGAAGACATTATTGTGTGAACCATGTAAAATTATTTTATGCTTTTGTTCGAGTTTTTTTTTTTTCCCCCTCTTACTGTTTTTCATTGATGATTTATCAGAGTTGCAAATGTCTATGTCGGAGGCTTGGATAGTGTGAACAGGTTGACTAGCAAATAATTAGCTTGGAATCCAATTCATCGATTCATGAATATGAAGAGAAGTTGTCTGATACTTTTGAGTATCTTCCCAGTTCTTCTGCTAGGTTCCCAAGCCTTGGTACGTCACAAAGTAACTCAACCAATGGTTTAGTTTACTTTCGAGTAGGTGTCATCCTTGATTTGAATTCACAGCGGGGTCTCATATAGGACTCGGCTGCTTGTCACTGGCTCTATCTGATTTTTATTCTGCTCCTGACGACTACACAACCGGCTCGTTCTACACTTTAGGAACTCCAACGGCGAAGTCATTGACGCTGCTGCAGCCGGTATACGTTCTTGACTTTTGATTTGGGGGAGGCAGAGATTGGTTTCAATATGAGCTAGATGATATTAAGATGGAAGGTTATTAAACTAAAATTTAATAGTTCAGATGCATTCATGCATTAACATTGGCATTAAAAATTGAAACTAATATATCACTTAACTGACATTAAACCTATATGATGCCAAATCAGCACCACGTGACGCCTAAGAGGACTCCATGTCATTCAAGCACATGGGTTGAAGTTATCAAAACTTCTTCCCAATATTCATGCGAAGACTCCAGTAGTTGCGGCACTCATCTTTATCAATTTCTTTCAAATTTCTGTTTCATTTCTGTTCCTTAAATCTTGTTTATAGTTGCTAATTTTTAGGTTGCGTTTGTTTGTTCATTGGCTATTTATAGCCCATCATCATATCAATAAAGGCATTGAGAGTTGAATCCCAATTTCGTGAGTGGGAGAGATTCCCAAGGAAGAGAGTTCCTATTTCTGAGAGAAACCAGTGAGAGATTAAGTTTTTCTCACCCGCATTGACACCATATTGGTATCAGAGCTCACTTTGATCTGAGAACTTCCTATATGCCTAAAACCAGGAGTGGCCTAGTTATAATTCAATGGAAAGTAACTTCAATATTCCCAACACCAAAGCACCAACATAAAGCAAAACTTACAGCATCAGATGGAGCAGATTTCTAATGCACTGGAAATAATGATAAGGTGACTGGATGCTATAGATGAAAGGAGGAATCGAGAAGGATCACGCGGAACCCGACATCAGAGGCCTCACCGAAGGGGACATTGGAGTGAAGAGAGTGATTTGGGGCACGAGGAGGTGCAAATGGGCGGTAGACGAGGCAGAAAACGAAGATACATGTATAGAAGGGAACACTGTCATCAAGATCATCCAGAGCTTCTACAGGTAGACTGCCGAGAACCCTTAGATGATATGACCAAACAACTGAAGGTAGATGTCCCTGATTTCCTTGGGAAACTTGATTATGATACATTCCATGATTGGCTCGCAGCTATTGAAGATTACTTCGAGTGGTTTTCAGTGTCAGAAGAACGGAAGGTTAGATTTGTGAAGATGAAGCTTAAGGGGCCGGCTCATGCTTGGTGGAGTAGTGTGGAAGATCAGCTTCGCCGTACTTGTCAACAACCTGTGTCGGAGTGGGAGGAGATGGAGAACGCTTTCAAGCAAAGTATTTTCCGGTCAATTATGAACAGATTGTTTATGAAGATTTGTTGCAGCTGAAGCAGGGAGTGAGATCCTCTATTGATCAATACACTGAAAGATTCCATGCACTTATAGTAAGAAGCAAAGTTGTGGAGACCGGTCTCTGGCACGATACTTGAATGGATTAAAACCTAAGATCCGTAAGGGCATGTTGACAGTGTAGGTTTATAATGTTGATGAGGCTTACCAATTAGACCTTCAATTAGAAAGGCAGTCTAGTTTCTTGGGCTTCAAAAGATCTCAATTTTTTGAGACCAAACCAACAACTTCTAGCATGAAAACAGTGCCAGCAATGGACCGAACAAAGAATGGGGCTACCGGAGATTTGAAGGCGAAGGCTTTTGGTGAAGGCCCCTACTGCTACAAATGTAAAGGTTTTCGCTGTTGTCTGCCCCACACATGATAGAAAGATTGCATACATTTATGAGAAGGATTTAGTATTTGAGGAGGAGGTTGGAGAAGAAGACGACGTGCATGAAGATAATGAACTAGATTGTGAGGAGGAGCCTTTGCAAGTTACAAACCTCCCTAGTTGTGTAACTCAGAGGGTGCTAACCAAAAACAAGGCTAGTTTGGAAGTGAACAAACACAAATGAAGACGGAACAATATTTTTCACACCAGATTTGAGAGGGATGGTAAAGCACTGAATGTAATCATCGACAATCGTAGTGGCATGAACGTCATTTCAGAGGAGGTGGCTAATCGATTAAATTTAAAGTGAGAGGTACATCTAACCCCTTATCAGATTAGCTGGATAGATGACTCCAATTCATTTCCAGTTAAGTATTGTTGCCTTGTCAAGTTTTCATTGGGCAATAAGTACACGGACAAAGTTTGGTGTGATATGATCGCTATGATGGTATGTCATATGCTGTTGGGATGGCCGTGGATGTATGATCGACGTGTGAGCTATGATGGCTATGAAAATACCTATTTTTTTCATATTTCAGAATAAGAAGATTGTGCTTGAGCCTGAGCCTGAGCCTCTTCCTATTACTGAATTTGAAGCACCAAAGAAAGCAGGTTCAATCCTCACACTACGCTAGTTTATAAGAACTAGCCAAGAGAAAAATGTGGTGATTGTGCTAATGGGAAGAGCTACCAAGGAGCTTGATGGGGAAATACCAGTAGAACTTGCCGAGATGCTCGAGAAGTATAAGGATTTAAGGTCAGAAGAATTACTCAATAGTTTACCACCTCTCCATCATATTCTCATCTTCAACCGTTCGAGGGATGATCATTTAACACATCTCTGTCTAGTGTGGATACCTCACGACGAGAGTAACTTTACATCAACCACCGTAAGTGTTATTTTCTAAAACCTCAAGTTAATTTCTTGGGCTTTATAATCTCACACAAAGGAGTAGAAGCAGACCCCTCAAAGGTACAAGCAATTGTTGATTGGCCAACACCAGAAGTTTTCATGGTTTGGCAACATTCGCAACTTTAGGACTATTATGTTTTCGATAACTGAATGTTTGAAATCAAAGAATTTTGAGTAGACTCCTATGACAACAAAGGCATTTTTAGAGATCAAAGAAAAGATTTCCACAATTCCTATGCTTCGAATGCCTGACTTTGATAAAATTTTTGAAGTTGCGTGTGGCACTTCACATGTAGGAATTGGGGGACTTCTCAGCCAAGAAAGGCACCCCATAGCATTCTTCATTCAAAAACTTAATGACATGAGGAGGAGGTATTCAGCTTAGACCTGGAATTTTATGCATTAGTTCAAACTTTGAAACACTAGAGGTCTTACTTGATTCACCGTGAGTTCATACTCTTCACCGGCCAAGAATCTCTCAAGCATCTTCAGTCTCAGAACAGGTTAAATGCCAAGCACGCTTGTTGGTTCGATTGTCTGTAGCAATTTGATTTCACCATCAAGCACAATGCTGGGAAGTTGAATAAAGTAGCGGATGCCCTTAGCCGAAAACCACATTTGCTCTCCATATTCTGTATCAAAAACACTGGTTTTTGAGTCAATGAAGGCACACTATGCAACTGATCTTGATTTCAAAGAAGTATAGGAAAATTTACAAGTCGATCCAAGAGCTATGCACGATGGGTTCTGCATAAAAAAAGGATATCTCACAAAGCAAGCTCGAATTTGTATACCAACCGAATCAATGAGGGAGTTTATTATATCTGAATTGCATGGCTGTGGCTTAGCAGGGCACTTCGGCTATGACAAGACTTTTGCCATGATTTCAGACTGATTTTATTGGCCCAGAATGCGCCATGATGTACATACAATCATTGATCGTTGTCGCGTATGTCAAGTTAACAAGGGCACAAAGCAGAATACGGATTATATACACCCCTGCCAATTCCTCATTAGCCATAGGTTGACATCAGTATGGACTTTGTATTAGGGCTTCCACGCACACCTCGAGGCAATGACTTGATCAAGGTGGTGGTCGACTGCTTTTCAAAAATTGCTCATTTTGTGCCATGCCGAAAAACTTTTGATGCTTCACAAATTGCTATTCTTTTGTTGAAAGAAATTTTCCGGTTACATGGTCTCCCTTCGACAGTAATTTCGGACCACGACATCAAGTTTGTCAGTTATTTTTGGAAGACGTTATGGGCAAAACTCGGAACCAAATTATCCTTCTCCAGTGCCTTCCATCTGCAAACCGATGACCAAACTGAAGTTACGAACCATATCTTGGGCAATTTACTATGTTTTTTGATTCAAGATCACACATCGTGTTGGGATTTGATTTTGCCTCAAGCAGATTTTGCATATAACAGTTCTGTAAATCGAACCACGGGCAAGGCACCATTTGAGATATTATATGGAGTCCAACCAAGAACACCACTAGATGTTAGCTCTCTACCTCTGCCAACTTGTCTTAATGAAACAGCACTGGATTTCTCAAAGTATATGTCTAATATGCATGAAGAAGTGCGACAGCAGATAGTTATACAAACAGATGGATATACGGAACGGCCCAACAAAGGGTGACAAGATAAACAATTTTCAGAAGGAGAACGATTGCGTCCAGAACGCTTTGCACCTGGCTGCTAGAGCAAACTTCATGCCCGTCGTGTTGGACTTTTCCCCATTCAAAAAAAGCTCGGTAGCAATGTATATGTTATTGGTTTACCCGAGGAGTACAACATCAGTCCCATCTTCAACGTGGAAGACTTAACAGAATTCAAAGGAGTAGAAGCACCAACAATGCCATTTGCAGAGTCCGATGTGCATGTTTCCCCTACCATACCTCCACTGGAAGTCATCGACAAGATCCTCGATCATCAGTTTGTGTCTACGTGATGAGGAGGATATCACAAGTTTCTAGTTCATTGGTAGAATAAACCATTATCTGAAGCTGTGTGGCTGCATTCTGATGAGATAATACGCATCAATCCCACTAACTTATATGAATACCTGCAACGAAACTTGTTGGAGGCAAGTTCTTTAGGGAGGGACAAAATTGATGCCTAATTAGCACCGTGTGACGCCTAAGAGAACTCCATGTCATTCAAGCACATGGGTTGAAGTTATCAAAACTTCTTCCCAATATTCCTGCAAAGACTCCAATAGTTGCGGCACTCATCTTTATCAATTTCTTTCAAATTTTTGTTTCATTTCTGTTCCTTAAATCTTGTTTACAGTTGCTAAATTTTAGGTTGCGTTTGTTTGTTCATTGGCTATTTATAGCCCATCATCAGATCAATAAAGGCATTGAGAGTTGAATCCCAATTTCGTGAGTGGGAGAGATTCCCAAGGAAGAGAGTTCCTATTTCTGAGAGAAAACCAGTGAGAGATTGAGTTTTCCTCACCCGCATTGACAACACAATATCAACGTTCCATCTTTTCTAGGCTTTGTCCATTATAGACAACGTTATCCAACATCAATTTCTTTTTAAAAATTTTCCTTGTTACGCGAGTGCACACAGTTTGATTTGTTGAAGGATGTGGAGGTGGACGCACTAGTTGGTCTACAAAAATCTAGGCAAGCCTATTTTGTGATTAACGTAGCAGATATAGCTCCCGTTGCAATCATTTCTTTCTTAGCAATGAGTCCTTTAGTCTTCCCAAAACACCTTTTCTCGTTCGAACATCTTGAAGTTATGACACTACGCTATCTGCCGCCATTGCATCCATTGCTCAAACCTTCCAGTGGAGGGAAGTAGTTATAATTCACGAGGACACAGACTCTGGAAATAGAATGGTTCCATCTTTTTCCAATGCGTTCTGAGGTATCAATTCTAGATTTTCCAATACAACTTCAATTCCTATCTCTATGAGTGATGACTCTATAGCCTTCAAGCTACACATGACGATGACAACCACGCAAAGTAGGGTATTTATTTTTATTTTTTGGTATTTTCTTTTTGATAAATGTAATAAAATGGCTAAAGTTAGGAAAAGAATTAAGGATCATATAAATTGAAAACAAAAACCAATATATATATATATTAACCTCTTTTAATGGTTGCCATACTGGGTATGGAGTGTTAGATTTGGCCAAATATTTCTATTTTGTTTCAATTTTTTCACACCTCAAATATCTCCAACTTTTATTAACTTTTTTTTAATTTTTACTAATTTTTATAATTTGTTTTTTAATTTTTCACACTTTTTAAGAAACATATTAAACGCTCAATGATTTAAAATTTATCTATTTTTTATTTTTTAATCAAAATTTAGCAGTCCAAGCGACAAGAAATAATGTGTGTTGGTATTATATCATGCCATGCCATACGTAACACCGCGGCTATTCGCACGTTATAGTAGTAATGCAAGGTGCAATGGTGGTAAGGCCAATCATTCCCAGATCAAACGAACTGGACTCATTCTTTACTAGGTAGAAGAAGAAGTTCCTTGAGCTCAATCTGAGTACCAACATTAAACAAATGGGTTAACCATTTTTTGGTTTCCGGGCATATTGCGCTATGTGGGCACTGGCTTTGGTGGCGAAAATGTTGAGTTAGGGAACCCATCATCACTATGTATAACAGGATAACGAATTACTCAACAAACCCATTTAGTTTTAGCCTCTCTCAAACTGGCCCTAAATTTCACAAAGCATTTTTGGAGACAAGGTTTGAATGACTAAGTGGTGAGTTCTATCTTGTTAATGGTCATGATCAATTAAACCCATCACCATTCCAATTACTGAATGTAATTGGCAAAGGGGCGAAAGAGGTTGGAAATTGGAGTCTCATGGATTTTCATGGAAATACTGTTACATGAATCCAACGAACTCCTCCTTAGATTGGAGGGAAAATATTGATGAAGTAGCTTCCACCCAAGTAGGTGACACAAGTTGCAAGAAAAACGGTGCCTCTATTGTTGACAAAGAAGAGCACCGAAGCCACACTACACAGCCGCACTGCAAGAGCTGCAGCGCAACTACTAGCTTGACCCTCAACTCATTGTATTAATTACATCGAATAGATTTTCGTTTGTTAGTTTCTAAGGCTCAGTCATAAATAGAATTGAAATGTAATGCCTTGGTGTGGTAGCAAGAAAGAACTCAACCAAGTTAAGAGAGAGCTTCTGTAAAAAATCTTGTAACACAAGATTAATATCAATTAAAAATTGAGTGTTTTCTGTGCTTATTTTGATCTACTCTCCAACAATTTTGGTATCAGAGCTGTGGTAGTGCTCAATTTGAGAGAAACGGCAAGAATAGAGCAAACTGTTGCTCTCTACCCAGAAATCAAAATCCTCAACTTTGGATTTTGATCTTACCGAGAGGTCGATCTCGTTGAGCCGATCGCAACGGTTCAAACAGGAGCAAAAACGGAGTCCGAGCTCGTATGAAGTCGCCGAAGTTTTTCATAGTATTCCCGATCGTAGTAGCCACCGGTGTTGGAAAAGAAGCACTTCATACCTAGAATTTATATAAAAATTGTTGCAAGAGCTTAACTAGATCATGTGGCTAAGCACTTGGACTTCCAACCTTTTGGTTGTGGGTTCAATTCTTGCTGGAAGCATAAAATTGGAAATATAATTTTTCGGTACATCACATCGTCCACATGAATGTCTAGTCAGCAGCTACCATATCATCGTGCCGTCCAACCAGAAACTGCCAATTGTCAAATAGAATATACTCAAAATATTCTTCTATAAGTTTCAAAAATCCTATTTCAGCCCCTGATTTTTTAAAACCTTTTATTTTAATCCTCTATAATTACAAAAGACCTTACAGTTCTTAAAAATTTTCAATTAAGTCCTTATGGTTTTTTGATATTTCGGATCCAATCATGACCTCAAAATCACCAAAATGCACTTGTAAAATTATTAAATATCCATTTTGAGTTATAAAACCTTTTTCTCAATAACCAAAACCAAACCCATTGGCTTCCACCCTAGGCCAAACTGTTCTTGTTTATTCTTCCAATTCAGTTTCAATTTTTGAAAGCACTCACTATGATTACTGGAGCAATTAGATAAAGATTATTTTCATTTTCTAAGATCTTTGGTATGCTGTAAAAAGCAGCTATGATGATCCTCCACCAGTAGGTACTGAACCTCAATGGATTGAAGCACAAATGAAGGCATACAAAGAGTTTCTCAAACGAGATGCCAGTGCACTTTGACTCTTTCAACAACGAGTTGGCAAGAAAATCTACCCTCACATATTTGGTGCAAATAAAGCCAAACATGCTTGGGATATCCTCAAGAATGAGTTTCAAGGAAATGTGAAGATCATCTCCATAAAGCTTTAATCCCTTCGGAGAGAATTTGATAAGGGACGCAGAGACTATCCAAGACTTTTCTTCTAGACTTTCAGGGATTGTCCACCAACTCAAAAGCTTTGGTGATAGCATCTAGGATGTCAAAATCGTCCAGAAGGTACTCCGAAGTCTTCCTCCAAAGTGCATTCTACGACCAAGGTAAAAGCCAAGGCAACCGGAGATCTAAAAATTTTTAAGGCAGAAGAGATGAATCTCATCAAAAACAAGGTAATGCTAACTCTTGCTGTATCTATCATAAGTCAAATCATGATACAAAAGATTGCTACTTCGAATGCAAGATATGCAAGAATGCAACCCACTCTCAAAGGGATTATTGGCACCAAGACAAGTATCATAAAGAGGATGCTAACTTTACTCAAGGAGAAGGAAGTCATCAAGTATTTACTTATATGAATGCCCAAGCTGATACCAACAACGTGTGGTATTTAGCAGTGGGTGTAGCAATCACATGACAAGCAACTGAGATATCTCTATAGAACTTGATCAGACAGTTACATCATAAGTTTTGCTTGGAGATGGAAAGATCTAGAATGTCAAAGGCAAAGGAGTAATATTGGTTTAATCAAAAGTAGGTAAGAAGTTCATTAATGATGTTTCGTATGTTTCTAATTTAACTCAGAATCTCTTGAGTGTGAAATAACTCCTACAAAAATGCTATTCTTTTCTCTTTGATGATGAAAAATGCCGAATCTGAGACAAGAAAAGCAATTCCATCATAACCACCGTTGAAATGCTTGGGAAAGTTTTTTCTCTCATTATGCTTTAAGATGATAAAGTTACATTGAAAAGTGAAAGTGTTAATGATACTCATCTATGGCACTGAGGTATGGTCATCTCAATTATAGAAGCCTTTAATTTCTCAAATAAAATAACATAGTGATTGGACATCCGTCTATCAAAAAAGATCAAAAAGTTTGTGAAGGATGTATTATTAGGAAGATGCACAGATTACCATTCCCAAAAGGATCATGGAGAGCTAAAACTCCATTAGAGTTAGTCCATGCAGACATATAGGGTCCATCAAGAACTCCATCTCTTGGTAGCAAAATGTATTTCATTCTCTTTATTGATGGTTATACGAGAATGATGTGAATCTACTTTCTCAGTGAAAAGTCCGAAGACTTCTTAACTTTCCTCAACTTTAAAGCTTTAGTTGAAAGGCAAAGTAGTTGCAAGATCAAGACTCTCAGGACATATTGTAGATGAGAATTTCTCTACACTCCATTCATAGAAAATTATAAAGAGACAGCTCACCATTAGAAGGACTGCACAGCAAAATGGAGTTGTAGAGAGAAAGAATCGTACCATTGTAGAGATGGCCAGAAGCATGTTAATCAATAAAGGCCTACCAAAGAATTTTTTGGCCGAATCTGTTAACAATACTATCTATATTCTCAATAGATCACCTATTAGAGTTGTTAATTAGAAGACTAGTTATGAAGCTTGGCATCATAAAAGGCCAGTGGTGGATCATTTTAAAGTTTTTGGATGTATAGCCTTTTCCCACATCTTTAATCAAAATTAAGAGAAGTTTGATACAAAGGGAGAAAAGCTTATCTTCATTGGCTACAATGAAGAATCCAAAGGATATAGCCTGTGCAATCTAAAAACAGCTAAGCTTGTTGTATCTCGAGATACTATCTTTGACGAAGTGGCATCACGGAACTGGAATAAAAGTTCTACTCAAACACCATATTATTATAAATTTGGGAGCCTTCAACAAGTTCAGAAGCTCAACAAACTCCTCCATAGAGTCCAGTGACAACTTCAATAAGATTACCATCTTCATCATCTACAAGTTCATCAAGTTCAGATAGTCCACCTTCGCTGCTAAGGAAGACGCGTTTAATAACGGAACTATATGAAACTTGTGACGTTGCTTTGTTCTCTTGTGAACCTCAAAGTTTTAAAGAAGCTTATAAGGAAGAAGAATGGATAAAAGCTATGGATGAAGAAATAGCCATGATTGAAAATAACAAAACTTGGGAGCTTGTATACTTACCTGAAGGGAAAGAGGTAATTGGTCTCAAATGGGTTTAAAAGAGCAAATACAAAGAAGATGGTTCAACAGTTCTTGCTATAGCCACACAACTGGAGTTCAAAGTCTATCAATTAGATGTAAAATCAGCTTTTCTAAATGAAAATCTAGAAGAAAAAGTCTATGTGGAGCAACTACAAGGATATCAAGTCAAAGAAAATCATGACAAAGTGTACAGATTGAAGGTAGCCCTTTATGGATTAAAGTGAGTACCATGAGCATGGAATAGTAGAATTGATAACTATTTTGCTTAGATTGGATTCCAGAGGAGCCCAAGTGAACCTTTTCTTTATGTCCTGAAAGAAGGTGTAAAGACGTTTCATTGTTTGTTAGTATGTTGATGATCTAATCTACATGGGTACAAACATAAAAATGGTCGAAAACTTTAAAAACAAGATGATGAAAGAATTTAAAATGGCAGACTTGGGTCCCATGAAACATTTCCTTGGAATTCAAGTAAAGCAATCTAAGGGGGAGATACTCATTTCTCAAGAAAAGTACACAGAAGATTTGTTGAAGAAATTTCATATGGACAAATGCAAACCCCTGTCCCTCTTTTAGCTTAAAATGAAAAGTTTCAACAAGATGATGGTGCAGAAAAAGTTGATCTTGAGACTTATAGAAGTCTTGTTGGCTCATTGATGTATGTCACAAACATAAGGCCAGACATTATGCACTTAGTAAATATGCTGTCAAGATTCATGAATGAACCAAGCAAACTCCATCATATTGCAGTAAAGAGAATATTGAGATATTTTCAAGACATGAAGAAACAAAGAATCCTATACCCAAAAGAAGAAGACTTCAAGCTTGTTGGATTTACTAACAGTGATTGGGTAGGATTTCTAGATGATAGAAAAAGGCACATCAATTTATGTTTTCTGTCTTGGATCAAATATAATCTCATGGAGCTCAAAGAAACAAAAGGCTATCTCACTCTCCTCTACAGAAGCCAAATACATCTCAGCAACGAAGCAGCTTGTGAAGCAATCTGGCTGAGAAAAGTTCTCGTTAACCTGCAACAAGAACAACAACAAGCCACAGTGATCTATTGTGATAACATGTCAGCAATAGCCATGACTAAGAAGCCAGTATTTCATGTAAGATCGAAGCACATAGAATTTTGACACCATTTCATAAGAAACTTGGTTAGCAAATGTGAAATTATATTGGAATTTATTAGAACTGAAGACCAAGCAGCTGACATTTTTACAAAAGCTGTTACAATAGAGAACTTTAAAAAATTCAAAAAGTAGCTAAAGATTATGCAAGAAATCCACCCGCTTGGGTGGAGGGGGAGAACTAATGAAGCAACTTCCACCCAAGCCGGTGGCATATACTGCAAGGAGGACGGTGCCTCCATTGTTGACAAAGAAGAGCATCAAAACCGTATTGCACAGCTACACTGCAAGAGGTGTACTACAAATACCAACTTGACCCTTAACTCATTGTATTAATTGCACCAAATAGATTTTTGTTTGTTAGTTTCTAAGGCTTAGTTATAAATAGAATTGAAATGTAATGCTTTGGCATGGTAATGAGGAAGAACTCAAGAGAGTTCAGAGAAAGGAGAGAATTTTTGTTAAAAAATCTTGTAATGCAAGATTAATATTAATAAAAAATTGAGTGTTTTTTGTGCTTATTTTGATCTACTCTCCAACAAATATCTAGGGAATTATATGGGTTGGGGAATCAAAAATTGCACCAAAAGGCATGGAATTTCCCATTACTAATAGTGAGAAGCTAAAAATCATAATCCCAACAAAAGGTGATTTTACTAAATTTGTAAATGCCAAAATAGGCCCTCTTATCGGTGCTGAAAAAGTTAAGGGGTACTATGTAGAGATACTTGATGCTGCAATGGCAGCATTACGCTACACTGAGCGTACGAGTATTCTCCTTTCCCTATGAGTTCTTGTAATTGTTATAATGATCTAATAAATTAAGTTTGTCTTCGGGTAAGTAACTTACATACAACCGTTCTAAGATGTTCATAGTTTATTTCGAAAATTAGGGATATAATAAATGTACTCATTTCTTAGTTTTCTCTTATCCACATTATTTTTTTATTAAAACTATTATAGACTGGACAGTAAGAGAAATTAATGAAGAAGTGCAAAGATTCTCATCTTAAAAATTATTTCGATTCAATATGTAATTTATACGTGGCTGTGCAATTTGAGTCGTCTATCTAGTGGGATCTATAGTTGGGTTTAGTCCTACAAACAACTCAAGATAATTATAATTATGCTTAGCTTTTCTCTTTTATACTCAGTTGTTGGAGCTAGAACTTTGATATTGCCGTGGGGGACATTACAATCACAGCAAACCGATGGATCCAAGTGGATTTCACGTTGCCATTTGTGGAAGAAGGTGTTTCAATGGTAGTGTCGATTGAGTACGAGGCCACTAGGAGTATATGGACCTTCTTGGAGCCATTGCTTGTTTTCTTCATCCGCACTAGATTTGCTGTTTGGTTTATGGAACATCGGATTAGCATTGCATTTAGGGGCTCGCCTTCCCAGCAAATTGGCATGATCCTTTGATTCCCCTTCTCAACACTAATATTTGCACATAGCTAAGCATTTTTTTAAATTTGGCACAAGTTAAAGAGAGAAAGAGATATGAAGAATATAAGTGAAGAGGATTCTTACAGTTGACTCCAGTTAATTTGGAATCAAAATTTTCTTCAGTTGAGCTACACACACGCAATCAAAGCAAGTTCTAATTAATAATCTCTCGTTAATAATCGATTATACTATACAAGTAAATATATGAGCACGTAAAGCTTCGCCATTAGGTTTTTCGAACAAAACTAGTCCTACATTCTACTTATTAGTCTCCTTAGTTGTACAGAATTAGAATTAGAATTAGAATATGAGTTCGTACATGTTACTTTCTAAGATAGTCGTGCATTAATAACTTCAAGATTAGTTAACTTCTTCAAATTTTGATTTCACTTTCTAAGGTAAGTCATGCATTAGTAACTTTCTCCAATATAAGTTAATTTATACAATTTCAGAGGCGTGTTCGTGAGATGGGGTTCCCGGCTCTATAGTAGAAAACCTTTGTCTTGAGAGAAATTTCCTTCTCATTGTGAGCAATGGTTATTGTTGGACTTTGATTGTAATATGACTCCACGTTGGACACTATAATTTTTGTGTCGTTTGCAGTAGTTGTTTTTCTTGGAAGATGATGATTTTTTTTTCCTTATCAAAATTCTTAGCAATTCTTGAAAGTTTTTCCCAAATCGAGTCATTGGAATTGAGAATTTCTCTGTTCTCAAGTAGAAAAGTGGACAAAGAAATGATTATAGCAGATAGTGCTGACATTCCAATGATGAGAAAAAGACTCTTAAAACTGTCAAATGTGAGGTTGTCTGAGGCGACTGTAGTCCCATCTTACTCTTCACAAATAGCTATTTCTCCAAACCATTTTCTATAGATTTGATTGATTTTGTTTCCATTTGTTAAGTTTAAGATTGCTCTTGAAACCTCATGTACTAGGGGAGATCCCCTAGGAATTACCTATATTAATTACACATATGTAACAACAATAACTAACCATATTTTGGAGTAAATTTCATGTTGTTATATTTTATACTTGGATATATGTTGCGTGTGAAGAAAAACATACATCGTGGAATGTGATTTAATATATAATTTATATGTAGTTTCGTTGGCTATGTACGTAAATATAATATTCAATTACAAGAATAATAATTTTAATATTCTAATAGTTCAATTCAAATGTCATTATATATATAAAAAAAAAGTAATAACAAAAAAAAAGTGATGAAAAATTTTATAATTTTAAAAGTTTCTTTTGGCAACTCAAATTTAAGTGTATTTTAATCATATTTAAGAAAAATAACTAAATAATTGGACAGATAATATGATATATAGAATTAATGTATATTCATCAATGATAGCAGTAACTCGTCCATTCGCAGTTTCTCTGGAAAGGGCTTTATTATACTCTTCAAAACTGCTTAAATTCCTCAACTTGGAGGGATTGAAATTGAACTGCTTACTCTGTGAAAACCCGTAAATAAAAGAAACTTCCTGGTACCCTACATAATCTCCATTTTTTATTAGATCACTTGTATTAGTCACTGTGGGTTGGAGCTTTTGTACTGCTAACATTGACGTCGAGTTAGCTGTATAACTGTTTGTTAGTACCAGCACCACAAACACCCACACAATTATCGCAAATCTTGTTAGTTGTTGATTGCCTTCACCCCTACAGTAAATTAAGAAAGCAAGTAGCCAAATGTTGAATAGGGTGTGCTTGGAGTAAAATATTCATAGGTTTTAAAGAATTGTTTTTAATGCTGAAGTGTTGATACAAATTATGTTTGCTAGTTTTTAAGTAATGGATTTTGGATGGTCTTATAGTTTGTTGAACACCTTAGAATTATGAGTGGTGTTCTGTTCCTTTTTTTTTTTTTTTTGAAATGTATCGTTGTATACATTAATAATCTTTTTAAAAAGAAATTTCCAAATATAGGTTCATTATTTTATTCACATTGATAACTCATACTAACTCATACCATCTAAACATTCTAGAACTTATACTTTAACAACATCTCAAAACTCATATTTTAAAACTCCCAAGCTTGCCCAGACCATTAGAGTTTATGACAAAACTATTTCATAGTGATTGATAATCATTGTAAAATTATCTTTCCAAATTTATAAGAGACGGATTGATCACTTATTGTGAGCAAAAATGAGGGTGGATAAGGAGAACCCTCGAAATTTCTTGTTAAGACGATACTCAAGAATCCAGACCACAAAGCCGGTGAAGATGAAAATATCCCAGTCGATAACTAGAGATCCATCGCCAGAGGTTTCGTGAAAACCTATGCATTTTTCCTCTTATCATCCTTAATCGGAATCACTATAGGCACTCTCGTCTCCGTGTATGACAATATAAAATCAACGTAATTCGATCTATTTGCCACAATGCTTATATCACCCACTACAATATCATACTTCTTGATCACAGACACACACTAAAATTTCTTAATTTAGAATTGCATAAAATTTTTTTAGTGATCAACAAATTTACTATAATGTAAAATTTTAAAGGTGAGGTACGTGCAGTGCACTCCCCCACCCCCACCGTTAGACGAAAGAATCCCATTTGATCTGACGATGGAGGAGTGCTCTCCATGGTGGAATTAATGCACCCTCCATCCAATTTTTTGTTATTAAAAATATTAATGTGGTATTACTATTACAATAAATTCAATTTGTTGTTTGATGGGATGGTTATAGTGGTAAATTATACTTCCATGGCAAATAATTTGAAATTAATTTTTTAGTGAAGAATTAGTTTCATGATTAAAAATATAAAAATTTATAATGAAAATATAATGGTGTTTAGACAAAAAGTAAGATAAAAGGATATAATTTGATAAAAATTATGAGTTCATAATTCGTATAGCAAGATAAAAATAAATAAATTTTAAAGATTTTTTAAAATTTTTAAAGAATTCCAATGCGCCAAATAACCGTAATATCGTACTTATAATTTTAGTTGTAACAATAATAGGTGCCATTGAATAAGTTTGTTCTTCCACTAAAATTGACATTCCTTGCACTGAAAGAAAAACGCAGGAAGTTACAGCCGGCTGTATAGAAAATTCGGGATTAGGTTTAATTTTTACATATATATGCTTATGTAAATTTACTTTTTTATTTTTTAAATTATATTATTATATAAAATAATTTACAATAATATAATTTAAAACAAGAAAAACTGTCTTTTTATCCCCTGTATTTAATATAATTTAAAACAGGAAAAAATATCTTTTTAACCCCTGTATTTAAAGTAAAAATTAATTATACCCTGAATTTTAAAAATTTACTTTTACATCACTTGTACTTTGAATTAAATTAAAATTGTTAAAAAATCCATAAAACATAATAGTTTTGACTCTAAATAAGTTTAAAAATTAAATTTATACCCCCATAATTTATATTATCTATACTTATACCCTTGATTTTATTTTATTTTAATGGATATTTTTGTCTTTTCACTTAAAAATTTAACACGTTTACAATTTCACTTTAAGCCAAAGTACAAGACCAGGGATGCAAAGGTAGGCTTTTAAAATTCAGGAGTTTAAGTGATTTTCACCTTAAGTGCAATGATAAAAAGACAATTATTCCTTTAAAAAATTATAAAAGTAAGTCGGTCAGTATTAAATAAATATTTTTTAAATAAACTTTCCTTTAATAAAAATATGTAAATAAAACATATATAAAAACATGTTTTTAAACTTTTTGGATGACTAAACTTGCTCAAAAAAATTATTAAGCTCAAGTTATGTATAGATGTTTGGTGTTAAAAAAAAAAAGTAGGATAAAATGAGATAATTTATAAGATTTATAATTTGTACAGTGAGATAAATAATAAATTATTTTTAAAAATTTTTAAAATTTTGTACCGTTTTGTTGTACATCCAACGGCCTGTGAATGAGATCGTCATAATTTATAATTTATATCTCAAGAGGGATCTGGTGAATGAGATCTTCTTAATATGAGTATAATTTATGCCTTAAGAGGGACCTGGCGAATGAGATCATCATAACTTCCAGCGCTCTCGCCATAGGAGTTTCAAAGGCATGAAAATCGTATCGGACGTCTAACCCTTCCATCACTTCTTTGAACACATCAGCACAAAAACCAGTGGGGACGATAGCATGCGTTTGAGGATCCCTTTCCACATCTATAAACTCACGAAGTCCCTAGAACTCCAACTCTCAACTTTTTCCCACTCGTTGGAATTTCCCAACCTTTTGGCCCCACATTCGACTCACCAGGCCATATAATGTTGCTTCCAAATCCTCCCATTTCAGTCTTGCTGTTTTGCGTCATCATATTCCTCAATTCCCCCGTCCAGAATCTGATTCCCCTATCTCCTTTTCCTATC